>JAUMHS010000013.1:6424888-6474888 GCA_030762985.1 Adelphocoris suturalis
TCAGAAGCGTCCAGTTCCTCCTTGATGATCACTCCTGGATCTGCAGAGATATTTTCATTTAATAACACACAGAAGATGGTTAAGGTAAACATCAAAACACTTGAATAGAAAGGCTCTAACTCACTAGTAGAATCAATTGAAGAACATAAAACATACCATCATAGATGCGATTTACTACATACAGGAATTAACTAAATCCATCATAAAAGTGTATGCACCCCAAACCATTTTCAAGATGAGTCATTATGGTTATTAAAAAAAAAAAAAAAAAAAAAAAAAACTAAGAAATTACTCTCAGATTACCTTTATTTCATCACAATGAGGGAAGAAACCATTTATTGAACAATGTTCCATAAGGGTAACTTAGAAGCGTCCAGTTGATGTTAGACTGATTAGATCGGTTATTAGAGAGTTATAGCAAACCACAAACGGGGCCTGTCAGACCCTCGCATGGATACTATAGCAACGGGCCCCCGTGACCTTGACGCGGTTTAGGAAACGGGAGACGTCAAACATGAAGCAACTTTACCGGGGGCCGGTAGAGATCACTTCGTATGCCCGGCAAACGGTTAGCCTTCCCAAAGGGTAACCAGACTGCTCTGCTTGCGGCGTCGACTTTCGGTTTCTTCGGTTCATTCTTCATAAACTTGCCAATAACTTGTATTTTTTTTTAAATATTGACTTAAAAAAGCCATTACACAATTATTTGTAAGTTATGCCACAACTAGGCAATTTACAAAATTTTCACCACCTTTCCACCTGTTTTAATTCACTATTCACTTCTATTTTATTGAGTATTATTGTTTCATTTTATTTAATATTATCTTTAGTGATGTTTCATTTTGGTGGACTTACCTTTCTATCTCAAAAGATGAAATTTATCAAGATATTCGTTTGTCGCTCTCACAGGAGAACACACCTTGTGCTGTTGGAAGGAAACTGAATTTCGACCTACTAAAAAAGAACCTCTAACAATTCTAAAAATTCTGAGATACCTAAATGATTCCTAAAATCATGAATTCAAATGAAGTTCGCCTACTAAATTAGTTCCTGTGTTTACGCAGTCCTCAAATTCCTTTTTGACGAATCCTAAATGCAAAAATATCAATAGGTTTTCAAAAATCCCTAAAAGGTTGCTAAACTTGAAAACTGAAATCCTAGTTTTATTTCCAATTTTTATTTTTTCAACGTGCACGTAATTCTTTGTTGATGAGCTTTCAAATAAGTGACTCACCGAGCTTCAGCTATCAAATATTTGACAAAACCCTCCCGAATAGAAACCTACTTCCCAAAATTTCTCGACACTAGATCCATGTTCCAATGCATATCCATGAGAAAATAATACCTAAAAAACTCAAGTTCCTCTCAACATAAAGTTGCTGCAGATCAATGAAGCCTAACTACTTATTATTTCCATTTGTATTTTTAGTAGAATATTTTATGCAAGAAACTGAACCACAGCTCGCTCAAAATTAATCAAAAACACAATTCGCGTCACTTTAGCGGTAGTATGCAAAGTTTGGTGTGACTTTAAACCTCAATGCAACCGGGGGTTCTCCACCATATGTTCAAATTCGCTACAAGAACGGTAGCATCTCGTTTTGCTCGCTCCAACTACCGGTCACGGGCCTCGTTGAGTTGTCGTCACCCGTTGGTTGCTATAACTCTCTAAAGTCAAATTTTCCTTTGCCATCCTTGTGAATGAAATAGTTCCCTCAGGACAATCTGGGGTCATTTAGTCTCATGCATATTTACTAAAATGACAAATGAGGCGCCAAAACACGTGACTGATTGAGTTTAGTCGCTATCATTAATACTTCGGTTAGGGCGCCCCTCATATTCCAAGCTGAATTGGAGGTGTTCTTTAATCGCATCTGCATTATTGAATGGAGAGGCACAGACGAGTCGGGACCCGGCAGTAACAGGTCAAGTACAGGACAAGACACGATCTGACTGCTTACGAAGCTAAAAACACCACGTGCTGGCACCATATCATCATAGTTGTTGATGTTATGTGTATTGTTGTTTGTGACGGAGTTTACATGAGGATTACATTTGAAGTAGATCATAATATTAATAGCATTGTAATTTAATGAAATTGTGAACTAAAATGGGGTGATCACAACTTCTGTCACCTCCTCGACCCCCCCCCCCCCCCTTCCCGACCAGCAGAAAATTTTCATTTCTATAGATTAGAGGAGGTGTATATCCTCATAGTGCGCTATTTCAAGACGAGCGTTAACCTGTTACCTGAAGTGGAACATGTTGGCTCATCCTTAGCAAGGAGCCGATGGTGGGGATGCGGTGACATGGCTGCAGAAGGAGAGTCAGAATCGTCCAGCTCCTCCTTGATGATCACTCCTGGATCTGCAACGATATTTTCATTTAATATCAACAAACAGAAGACGGTCAAGATGACAGAGTGCCTGTTTATCAAGATAATAGGATGACCTGAACGACTGAAATTTTGTAGCGAATTTTTGTAGAAAATGAAGCTATTGCAATGGCTCGGAAAATTTTAAAATAAAAATTTTTGAAAAATTTCTTCATTGAAATTCGTTTTGAGGCATTCTGAAACGAATCCCTGAGTTTATACTTTCTCATATGTGTGTGTGTGTGTGTGTGTCATTCCAGGCGATAACTCTCCTTAGGATTGAGATAAAGATTCCATACTTGCGCCAAAAAATCAAGCTTTTCAAAAGAAAGGATGAGTTAGTTGGCCAGCACTTTTTTAGCACATTAAATTGGTAAAATTTCAAAAAATTTACAAAAAAAAATCACTAAAAATGGCTAAAAACGGCTGAAAATTGTTGAAGTTATATTTTTTGCCAGAATATTGCTCAAATAAAGTTTATTAACTATGAAACAGAACATTCAAAAATTTATGTACAAGTAGTGTTGGCAGACTCTTCCCGACAGAAAGGGGGACAGGCAATCATAAAAAGCGGTACAAGAGGTACATGTTGTTTCCAAAAGGGGTATTTTCGAGGGTACATATTTTCAGGCATATTACATAATTTCAACCTACACAAGGTGATTTGCCAGGCTACTCCAATAAATAAATTGGCTGCCTCTGCCTAATATTTCAATACCAGTCCTTGACTGCCAACGCAGATTTCCCGGATAGCTACTATGCCAGTCAGGGACCAGCACTTCGTTTTTCGATCTTTTTTCTCGTTTCCCATTCTTATTTGCAGTTCCTGGATATCCCTATGGCTTCCAGGATTGTTTTACCGCACAACGCCGTGTAACAGAGTTACCTCCTGAGAGGTCCATCAAGCTCCCGTCAGAGCACAAGAGATAGCGTTGTCGGCGTCCCGTTGAGGAATCAATGGGAACCACGCGCTGTTCTCGATCATTTTAGACAGCTGGTTTGGCGTCGGATGGTTTTCTGGTGACAGGAATATCAACCTTCCCCGAACATGGCTCATTAAAAGCTCATTAGTAGGGGTGGTATCTCTCTGACGGGATGCCTGTTACCTCCTCTACCTTTTTATGAGGATTTAGGCCCCCATTGCACCTCTGGGGGGGGCACCTAAATTCCTTATATGGTAGCAGAGCGTGGTTTGGATTATTTACGGCTAACGCCTAGTAGTCCAATCCACTATTTTTTGGGGAGTTAATGTTTCAGAAGAAACATGGCCCGGGGTTCCAGAAGGAATTCCCATTATCACCCTTTGGTATATAAATAATTTCATTGGTCTTTGAATTATAATTTCTCTTTCATTCCCTTTTTATATTTTATATACCATATTTTTTTTTCAATTTTATGCCACCTGAGTGTACAATTTAAGTCCCCTAAGTTGGGCAAATTCATTTTATACTATTTTCTTTCAATTTTTTCGCCACCTGAGTATTGCTATATGTTAATTACCTGGTTAGTGCGCCATTTAAGTCCCCATAGTTGGGCAATTTAATTTAAAAGTCCCCAATGTTGGGCAAATTAATTTCTATATATATTTTGATTTCCTAAGGTATAAGTCTCCAAAGTTGAGCATCCGTTTTGTCCCGATTGTTCAATGAAGATACTTCTTATGAAGCTTCATTGACAATCCAGTTTTAATTTCTATTCCCCCATCCAAAACGCCAATGCAGCTATTTATGATTGAATGAGCATTAGTTCTCAGCTATTCACTATTCCACCCAACTACCATACTTGATCTTCAATCAAGTATGTCTTTAAGGGGAGGAGTGTAACAGAGTTACCTCCTGAGAGGTCCATCAAGCTCCCGTCAGAGCACAAGAGATAGCGTTGTCGGCGTCCCGTTGAGGAATCAATGGGAACCACGCGCTGTTCTCGATCATTTTAGACAGCTGGTTTGGCGTCGGATGGTTTTCTGGTGACAGGAATATCAACCTTCCCCGAACATGGCTCATTAAAAGCTATGACTAGGGGTGGTATCTCTCTGACGGGATGCCTGTTACCTCCTCTACCTTTTTATGAGGATTTAGGCCCCCATTGCACCTCTGGGGGGGGGGGGGCACCTAAATTCCTTATAGCCGGAAAAATCAGGTGGTAATAGGTTGATAGAGCTGTACTGGGAGCAAACGACGAAAATCTAATTGTGAATACCTCATTCTTAAAATTCAATTTTTAACTACTATTTGAAATTCTGAAATCAATAATATCCCCTGTGCATTCATTCCGTCACTTCAGTGTGGGAAGAAGGATTTTTCTTTCTTTATAGTATTTTTTTTCCAATTAGTTTTATTGAGTTTTATTTAGTTGAAAGTATGGATGAGAGAGTGATTGAGGAGTCAGAGGAGGAAAAGTTTGCAACCAGAAT
The DNA here is from genome assembly GCA_030762985.1 of Adelphocoris suturalis. Lineage (NCBI taxonomy): Eukaryota > Metazoa > Arthropoda > Insecta > Hemiptera > Miridae > Adelphocoris > Adelphocoris suturalis. The sequence goes on from JAUMHS010000013.1 coordinate 6,429,676, forward strand.
CGATGGAGATGACAATGGCAATAAACTCATTAATGTCCTAAATAAAAATTTTCAAAGGTTAGGCATTTGATTTATTCTATATATTTAATTGTGAAAGGGAGATTCTATGTATTTAATAACTGAAAATGAAAGGGGTGGCTGTGTAAAAGGTGAATTGTGAAAGGGAGATTCTACGTATTTAATAACTGAAAATGAAAGGGGTGGCTCAATGTTGAGCGAAAACGCTGAAACACTAGCTGAGCAGCTGTAGTGGTCAAGTCCAGCAGATGGTGGAGTAGCCGGAGAAATCGTTTTGCAGGAAATATTAACTAGCAGCAGTGGGGAGGTAGATTAGCTGGTTCTGAGTGTGTGTAACACCCTCCCTCTTGGGATGCTGATGTACGCTGTTGGTACCCTTCCTCTCATAAGAAAATTGAAAAGCACACAGTGGCATCAAAATTGGTATGCGGATGACGCAGCTTGTGCAGGAGACCTCCAAAACATACAAGCATGGCTCACTCAACTCAAAATTGAAGGACCGAAATGGGGTTATCTTCCACAACCGGAAAAAAGCTACCTCATCGTAAAACCAGAAGATGAACAAAGAGCCCAAGATATGTTTCCCAACATACATATTGTTACAAGTCATAGATATCTAGGGGGAGTGCTAGGGTCATGTGAAGCGAAAAATGACTGCCAAAGAAAAAGTGGATAAGTGGGTAAATCACGTTTTGACCTTCAGTGAGTTCGCCCAAGAAAGCCCCCAAGCAGTTTACACCACCTTCACAAAATCTTTACAAAGAGAATGGTCATATCTACAGAGAGTGGTAAGTGCTGCCCCAAATCAATATGAACCACTGCGAAATGTGATCCGTCAAAAACTGACACCTTCAATCTTGGGTTGGGAAATAGCTGATCACGAGCATAATCAAGTTTGGAGGTCTAGCCCTAGAAGATCCGGTGTATACAGCCACAGAAGCCTTCGACACATCCATTCGGGCCACGTCAGTACTGACATCATGCATAGTAACAGGAGCCGACTTTGATGAAGAAGCCCATACATTGCACGTGTTAGAAGAACTGAAGAGAGAAAAAAAGTTGAAAATGGAAAGATGCGAACAAAAATGTCAGCAAGCCATGGAAGCCCTCGACCCACACAACAGAAAGACTATAAAACGCATTATCAAAAGAAACGCTTCACAGTGGCTTTCCGTTATTCCTTTGGCAGCGAATAATTTGGATTTATCGCCTACTCAATTCAGGGACGCACTTTCAATGCGATACGGAAAAAATCTGATGGGCCTTCCAGTTACCTGCGATGGATGCGGTGAACACGTGACGGTAAATCATGCCCTCAACTGCAAAAGGGGTGGACTAGTAAAGCAAGGGCATGACTGGATAAGGAATGAAGTTGCAGGATTGGCCAAACTAGCTTGGAGAGGAGTAGTGGTTGAACCGATTATGCAAGAGGCCGAAGACGGTTCAACCGGCTTGATCGCAGACATCAAGGTACACGGAGAGTAGGATAGGGAGAGAGCGGCTTTTTTTGACAACCGCGTTATCAACGCCGACGCTCCTTCCTATTCCACACGAGAGTGGTCCGCAGTCGCCGACGAAGCCGCCCGAGCGAAGCACCGGAAGTACGATGGTGCAGCCGAAGACTTACGGGGATCATTCACACCCCTGATCGAGAGTTCAACATTTTTGTAAAGAAGTTGGTCTCAGTTCTAGCAAATAAATGGGAAAAACCCCGGTCCCATGTTGCAGGCTGGGTACAAGTAAAACTCCAGATGACCATCATCCAGGCCATCTCCATGAGACTGCGGGGTCTAGAAGAAAAATTGAAAACCATGGACACTTTCGACAAGAGGAGGGGGTTGAAATGAACCTAGAGGATGGCGCTCCACTCCCAATACCAGAGGATTGAGCAAAAAGAAAATAGCTTAGAAACTTTTCCGTGAAGACCCCGAGCCTAATCTTTAATATCTAATTTAAAATATATTTTGTTGAATTCGAATCAACTCATAGTGATTTCAGTTAAGTGTACTTAGATATATTTGAAATGCAAAGGATTTTTTTTTTTTTTTTTTTTTTCTTCTCATAGTCTAGTGTTACTTCCATGCAGGCCACTATGGAGGAAAGAAGGAGGTTCAAGTCGAAGATGATGACAAGATAAATAAACATCATTTTTCACCAATGATAGAGCAAACGCACAATTATATGCTTGTATTCATATTTTTTAAAGTGGATGAGGTCCAAAATTTGGATTAGATGTTCGGGGGTCATGTACATGCCTGTGGGACCAGGCAAAAGGGCTAGGTAGGAGGGCGAAACATGGGAGAGGGGGCACAAAGCTCCCATTGTTGCCGGTCAGGGCCCAAGCGCCCCAACCGGCCCGGACCCACCCATCCTGGCGGCTCCCGAGGCCACCTGTCTTATTCTGAACAGGCAGCTCCACCTACGAGAAAACACCATAGGGACGCCCCCAGGCCGGAGGGAGTACCCGGGCCACAACAAAACACTCATCCCACAATCACACAAATAAATTACTTTCACCCCAACACATACCCTAAACCTAATATCGCAGACATATAAAAAATATTTATTGACTATAAGCAAGCTAGGGTACTAATGACAAAAATTCCTCTGCTGCGAAATAAATTTAAATACTAGCTAACAGATTTAAAAGGAAAAAAATTCCAGTCATGCAGCATGACCCCATGAGTGAATTTTTGAATAAATCTTCGACATTTCAGTCGCTATTGATCGTGTAGAGAAATTTATCGTGTAATCACAACTCATCAGTTGTGATTACTTTTTTTTTTTTTTTTTTTTTTTTTTTTTTTTTTTTTTTTTTTTTTTTTTTTTTTTTTTTTTTTTTTTTTTTTTTTACAAGCACCTACTACCTACGTTTTAAACAGCATGGTTCTAGGATTGGTTATACAGGGATACTTCCATAAGAGTAGTTCAATCTGAATTTGGACAATGTTTCACGCAAATATTACCGATTTTTACAACCAGCGAACGGCATTATTTCGTTTTTTGACTGATTTTTCAACTTTGAAATTTTTGAAAACTTGATACATATTCTTATAGGAAATTTTACGCTGAATCCGAATATACCACATGTTAGTATGCTGAAAAAATTATTTCGCACAACAAATCGCAAAAAACAGGCTATTTTGAAATTTTTGACTACATTTTTGAAAATTTCAACCCAAAGATGTAATCCGATCATGCTGGCCAACGAACTTGAACTTTCGTTTTGTGTCCTTAACATTTTAAAATTTGTTTGAAGTTTCTAGCACAATTCTACGAACAGTTATCGTCTGGAATGACACATACATACATAAATACATATATACGAGGGGCTCGCCAAAAGTAAGGTTCCCTATTTTGTAATTCGGCTTCGGAGCGCGGGAAAAATTTGAAACTTGGCGGGATATTCCGCTAGGATGTGGTGGCCACACTGATTTTTGGAGGGAAGTGATCCGATAACCTGGTCGACCGTATCAGTCTTGTAAACATGTCGAGTGCAACCCCATCCGTGTCTGCCTCTGAACTGAGAGCAATAATTCGTTTTTTCACGTTAAAAGGTAAATCCGGGACTGAAATTCACAAGGAACTTTCGTCAGTGTATAGTGAAAAGTGCATGAGTGTTCAAAAAGTCCGGAAATGGAGAGAAAGTTTTCTGAACGGCCGAGAAAATGTTGAAGACGAACCGCGTTCCGGGAGGTCCTCTACCGCTCGGGAAGGAGACATTGTTGACGCTGTTGAAGAAATTTTGCAAGGCGATCGTCGGCTGACGATTGAAGAAATCTTTGAAGAGCTTCCAGTTTCGATCAAGGACAGAACGAGCGTACGGTCAGTCAATAGGATCGTCTCAGAAAATCTTGGTTACAGCAAGGTTTGTGCTCGCTGGGTGCCCAGGCTGTTGAGCGACGAGCACAAAAGAAACCGGGTTGTCGCTGCGACCACTTTTTTTGAGCTTCACAGTGCTGAGGGAGATGCTCTTTTCGACAGAATTGTTACTGGAGATGAGACGTGGGTTCACCACACCACTCCAGAGACAAAAAATCAAAGCAAAGTGTGGAAGTTGAGCGGAGAGGCGGCCCCAAAAAAGGCGAAAATTGCGTTGTCTGCCGGAAAAATCATGGCAACTGTTTTCTGGGACAACAAAGGTGTGCTGTTGGTTGACTACCTTGAACGTGGGAACACAATCAATGCTCAGAGGTATTGTGAAGTCCTACAAAAGTTGAGATCGGCCATAAAACGCAAAAGGCCGCATTTGCTGTCAAAAGGGGTGCTTCTCATGCACGATAATGCACGCCCCCATTCGGCTCGCCAAACTCAGGATCTGCTGGGACAATTCAACTGGGACATTTTCCCACATCCTCCCTACTCCCCGGATCTTGCTCCCTCAGATTTTCATCTTTTCCCGAAGTTGAAGGGGCACCTGGGAGGGAAACACTTCCGCGACGACGAAGAGCTGAAGGCGGAAGTCAACAACTACCTGAGGAAGGTGGGCACGCAGCACTACCAGGACGGCATTCAAAAACTCGTGCCACGCTTTCAAAAATGTATTGAGAGAAATGGTGATTATGTTGAAAAATAGAAAACAATCTGTAGAATCGGAAAAAAAATATAAAAAATTAAAAAAAAATTTGTCTACTATTTTTTCTAGCGTAGGGAACCTTACTTTTGGCGAGCCCCTCGTACGAGTACATACATACATATATACATACATACATAAAAAAATGCGTTAAACTTCAGAATATGATTCAGAATAGCCTGAAACGGATTTCTGCATAAATTTTTTTCAAAAATTCACATTCTACAAATTTTGAGGCGAGAGCAATAGCTTAATTTTCTTCAAAAATTCGCTAAAACAAAATATATATAAAACTTTTAGGTTTTTTTTTTTTTTTTTTTTTTATTTTATTTTTTTATTTTATTTTTTTTTTTCAAGTATACAGATTAGTTGCGAAAAAAGTTCATCGATGGAGTAAAGTTCTTTGTTGACTAGATATTTTTTGATACCATTACGAAATTGGCCAGAAGGGGCATCGAAAGAAATGGTTGACTTTGCAAGGTGTAAAATGAAATGATTCACAATATTGATCACAAGGTACTTTGTGCTTAGCTTATAGAACTCAAGGCAGTGAGCTGGTATATGCAGCAGTTCTTGGCTTCTAGCAGCGTAGCAGTGATCAAAGTTGGCTTGGACGAAATCTGCGCAATGCTTCTTGAAGAACATTAATGCATCCAGGACCAGCATCGGTCCTGAAGTGTCCTCGGCAAGAAGAGTTGGAGCGTGGCCAAGTATGATTCGAAGAGCTTTTTTAAATCACTAAGATTCTTTGTATGTTTTGGTAGTTTCCCCAGAAAGAATACCATATTTTGATTTTGAAAGAAAAATGCCATGATAAGCAGTGAGCAACACTGGCTTTGAGACATTAGGCCACAGTTTTCTAAGAGCAGAGTTTACCTTAGAAGAAAGATCAGATACATGTTCACGAAAATGTAAGTTCGAATCGAATGTCACTCCCAGAAACAACTGATTCGGAGAATGGGATCAGAGTAAAGCACAGGTTAATGATCTGATGGATGCTAGCGCCACGTGCCCTGAATAGGAGGCAATTAGTTTTGCTCTCATTAATCAATAGGTTTTGGTTGAATCGATTCTTTGAGCATTTCGAATTTCGTTTGAACAAGTGAGAGGCTCTCTGCGTCAGAGTTGGCTGAAACCAGGAAGTTCGTGTCGTCTGTAAAATTTATCACTCCAGTTTTACCATCTGAGAGAAGCTGGGGAAGGTCATTAATTACAATTAGGAACAGGATGGGAGCAATTAAAGTTCCTTGTGGAACAAAATTCAAGGCTTTTGTTTTTAGATTATGATGGACCACAAGGGCTGTTAATTTTCACTTGCCACAACCAAGATGACGAATAGGATGTGAACTAGTCCAATGCTGTGCCTCGGACCCGATCTTCTACAGCTTCAACAGCAGAATGTGCCACGTCAAAGGCCTTAGACAAGTCTGCCATACATCCAGCATCATAGAAGCCTTTGTCAATTTCCTGGCATGCAAAGTTTATTAATTCTGCTATGGCAGTTTCTGTCGATCGGTTTTGCCAGAAACCATGGGTGGTTGATTAGAAAGTTATGAAGCCGTGAAAGCATCAAACTCTCCAGCAGTTTGGCCAGGAAGCATATCAGCGCTATTGGGGGAAAATTATTATCGTTGCTCAAGTCTCCCTTCTTTGGGATTGGAGTAACAATTCTCTTCTTCAAAGCAGCTGGGAATGAACCTGTTGAGAATGAGCAATTGAAAATTTCACAAAGTACAGGGGCAATAATCTCCATGACCTCTTCAAACACTGGATGGAATCCCATTGGGGCTTCTAGTTGTATTTTTAAGTTTCGCACTGGTAATATCATCAATACATAACATCAAGAAGTCAATCTCTTAGTAAAAATTCTGGAGCACACCCTGCCCTACCTAAGATTTGGAAAGTGCCCAGCTCAGGTGGTTTAGCTACCACTGGTGCCCAGTTCAGGAGAGCCCGATTCTCCGTCAGTGGTCCCTAGTCTGTTGGCAGGTATAAGATGCATGTTTATTCAAGAGTCTGTAAAATCCTACACAATTTAAACATCAGCTTTGTAGGTCAGAGATCAACAACAAAAGGGTCGTAGGGTCCATTGCTCAACTTACTGACTCACAAATAGTGTGGGACACATCGTGCGTCCCCACTTTTTTCAATTCCCTATTTTCCACGTATGCGAAGGAGAAAGTTAATTTATCATGAAACAGTGGGAAATAGGAGGTTCGGGGGTTTCCGAAACAGTCGTTAAATTCTTTTTTAACACAGAATGTGTTTTAGCCATGGACTAACTAGCCGAAAATGGAACGCGGGATGGGAACGAAATGTGTGACGGATGATTTTCACGTACAACCGAGCCGTTGGTAGGGAAATGGAATTTCCGCCATTTTAATCGCACAGAAATCGTTCACCATTCGTTGGAAAGCTCTTGATTTATCACGAATTTATTTCGTATTTTTTTTTTTTTTTTGTAGTTTCATACTATAACTATATAAATTGATGTTATAAATGAATAGTAAACAATGACGCTTGTTTGGTTGTCACTTGGTTGCGCGACAACGCAAACACATTCTATGTTTCAATAATTTCGTCCGAAGTATGTAAATAGAGATAACCGGGGGTCCAGGGGGCTTGTTTTTTGACAGGTTAATGATAGATATACTGTTTAATCCGGGAAGAAAATAAATACACAAATTTACGGAATCCTGGTTCATTTTAATACCGGTAAGGCGGGATCACAAACATAATAGCGGGAGAGCCATTTGGCTCGTGGGAGGCGGAAAATTAGACTGGTATTCATTTGCCCTCATCGTCCCCAAGACGGGGAGGGCGCCACTAATCAAATGCAGTGCTTACAAAATATAAGTTCTCGTACAATTTACATTAATAGTTCACAATTTCACTGCACCTTCGGGAGCTCAAATCGTATTATTATTACGGAATGTTCGGGAAATACTACATATTATCAGAGTTCCATCATTAAATATATGAAAAGCGGGATAAAAACATTGAACTACTTATGCGCTCTGACGGAAGTTTGGGAAGACAACATGTCAACCACATTTCAGCACTGGCGGGAAAATTCGAATTTTGGTCAGGGCTGAACATATACATTGGTTTGAAAGTCGGGACACACACGGAACTACACCCGGAATTCACATTTGAGCTTGCGCACACGTCATTATTGATTCGATTGCAATGAAATTCATAGGAAACCATCTAGAAGCTAATCCACCCAACCCCTGAAAATGTCATCAAAATAGAACTGAAATTGAGAATTCCCAGTGTCTTTGAATGGGAGTAGTTGAGACAGCGTTCCAATAGTTGTTATAGTTTGTAGGGCGGAAGTAGATCGGTAATTTGGAACCGTTCCGCGAGAAGACCTGGAGCAGTTACAACAAAGATCGGCACTTAACTAACTTTGTCACAGAGTAAAATTATAGGAGAATATCTATGCTAAATTCACTTTTTCCTTCTTTTAGCGAATTCGCAAAGAAAATATGAGCTACTTAGATAGCTTCAAAATTTAAAAAGTGTGAGGGAGGGAGCGGGGACCCCCTACAAACCCGTTTCAATCATCAAAGAACATAATCCTAGATTTTATAATTAGATGTATTTATATAGTGTATTTCCAGCGAATAACTCCCTTAAATACGGCATAAAAAATTCGTAGTGGCAAAAGGCAGGTCGAGTTCGTTGGTGAGCCCGATCGCTCCAGAATTTCAGGTTCAAATTTACAATTCAGTATCCCAAAAAATGCCTCATTTTTAATTATTATTATTATTTTTTTTTACAATAGGGCATGTGGGGGGTGTCACAGTCGAAGTATTTTTCAGCGCCGAGTCGATTGCGACTACTCCCAGATCTCCATGATCCATTGATCCATATAAGTGAGAAAAATCGATTTATAGGCGAAAAATGCCCATAATTGACTAAATTTTGACAGTAAGGCATGTGGGGCGCCACAGTCAAAAATGTTTTTTTTAGCGCTGAGTCGATTGCAACAATTCCTAGATATTTAAGATTCATAAATAACGAGAAAAATCTATTTTTAGGAGAAAATGTTCATAATGGTTTGAATTTTGACAATACGACATGCGAGGTGTCACAGTCAAAGTATTTTCCAGCGCTGAGTCGATTAAGACCACTCCCAGATCTCCATGATCCATATAAGTGAGAAAAATCGATTTATAGGCGAAAAATGCCCATAATTGACCAAATTTCTTAGTTCGGCTGCGTGACCTAAAATTCTCTGCGATCTCGTCACACGGCTGACCCCTCAGTTTTATTCACAACTTTTCTTTGAAAATTCGCTCTTTTAGCCATGCTACATGACCGATTACTTTTCTACTTCAACTTCTTCAAAGGTATCGAGGGTTCAAGGTACCTTGTGTAATCATTTTGTTGGTAGAAATTATATCAGATACTTAGGAGATAGGTGGCAACGGTACAAGTATGTTATAGCCCCGCCAATATCGATTGTATCGATTATCTCAAATACATCAATCCTTGTGGTATCGATGACCGCTCAATATGGCGCCCGGCGGATGCACGAGACGTTCCAAACCCGACGCGAGCACCTCCCACCCTACTGCCTTTTCCCCTCCCTTTGTTCCCCGCTGGGTAACAACCGAACAGCTGACCCGTCTTATCACTTATCTTAATTGTTTAGGTTCTATTTAGATTACAGTACTTTGACATGCATGTTCAGTTTATATGTACTTTTAATTATATGTTATATAATATGTAGTTTTAATTACTTTAGTTTTGTTAGTTTGTTTAGTTAGTTAGTTTTGTTCCTCCTCATGTATGTTCCTCCGTTTCAACATGCTATTTTGTTACCATTGCACATACCAAACGAAGAGGAAATTCAATCTTCGCCAGCACATAGAATCTTGGCATGATTCGGACAAAGTTAACTCGCCAAACAATGAATTTTTTATGTTCAGGAAAATTTCTTGAGTTTTATTACTCGTTTACTGTGATTTTACTTTACTCTTGTCTAAGTCACTCTCTCTTCTACGTCAGTCTCTAAGTCACATGGAAAATGAGTGGTGGTAATTTATTGTTCCTCCTACATAATAATAAAAGCTTTATTGTTCTATTAATTTGTAATTTTGCATCAATTTTATTTTCCCTACTCCATTTGAAATATGTGTTCAGATACAATGAACCAAAAGGTTGAAGATAGCAATAAATGTTATAGTTAAAAATGTTAACGTAAAAAGTTGCTCTAATTTCAAAATTTATGAACTCGAGAAATGGCAAAAAATTCGTTAAACAAATTTTCTTTTATAATTTAATGGGGAACTTTCATGTGTTGGAATTTCACACTTTTGACCTCAGATTCGGATTCAGCACACTTGAAAACCATCTACTACTAATTTGCAGCTCAAAATACCGTTTAGTCTGGCAAATAGACGGGTGATAAGATCACGCAAGTAGTAATGCAAGAGAGCTGAAGGTTCCTTCAGACAGGTGAGGGCCGTGACGTCATCGTGCAAACGAATTACAAGAGCCGTCTGATACCCACCTTACAGCAACTTTTTGGAAAGCTCTCGTTAAGATCTGTCTATTAAGCAAATGAAAGATAACCATGCGAATTCCACATTGTTTTATTATTCATTTTCATCTTATTTTAAGATTAAAATATTTATTAAAACGAGTTTGTCACCCTGGAAATTTGAACATTATCAGGCAGATTAGCTTCATGAAAGTACTTAAATTTGAGCTTATAAGGTGCAAGCTGAAAAAGTCATGAGTTAAGGTATGCCTTCATAAATGAATATGAATTAGAATTAACTCGGAAGTTCATGCTGCTTGACTGAAACTTTTAAAATCATGATCCTAATGTCTTAGGTCAATCTGAAAGATATGAAAAATAGCTTCAAAATACTGGCGTTCAAGTTCGATTCACTATTTGTTTGTACATTTGACATTTGACAATAACTCCCTGCAGTTACTGATATTTACGAAGGTTGGCAACGCTGAGCGGTTGCTTTGGAGGGAGGAACATGTTGGAGTGGGAGGTGCTCGCGTCGGGTTTGGAACGTCTCGTGGCGGATGCTCCCGTTATCATTCGAGTTCTATTTCTATCGTCTTGCGCTTGTCATTGTGATCACACATCATTCTGACCTACATGTCCAACTAATCTGTATTTTTACTAAGGGATTGATTACTTGATGTTATGTAATTTTGAGATGCGAGCTTGCGAGCATCCAGACCACCAACCTATACACAGCATTCTGATCTATTTGTGCGAATTCATGTGGAGGCAATCAAACCACAACCACGCCAAATTCAGATTGAACTACTCTTATGGAAGTATCCCTGTATAACCAATTTTAGAACCATGCTGTTTAAAACGTAGGTAGTAGGTGCTTTAAAATAAAAATAAAATAAAATAAAATGTAATCACAACTGATGAGTTTACTCTGTGCATGTGTTAATAATTTGATTCCATGTTTGTCTATCAAAATCATAAACTAAAATTTCTCAACACGATCAATGGCGACTGAAATGTCGAAGATTTCTTCAAAAATTCGCTCATGGGGTCATGCTGCATGACTGGACTTTTTTCCCTTCTTTTAGCGAATTTTTGAAGAACTATTGCTCTCTCCTCAAAATTTGTAGAATGTGAATTTTTGAAAAATTTTTATGCACAAATCCGTTTCAGGCTATTCTGAATCATATTCTGAAGTTTAACGCATTTTTTTATGTATGTATGTATATATGTATGTATGTATGTGTCATTCCAGACGATAACTGTCAGTAGAATTGTGCTAGAAACTTCAAACAAATTTTAAAATGTTAAGGATACAAAATGAAAGCTCAAGTTCGTTGGCCAGCATGATCGGATTACATCTTCGGGTTGAAATTTTCAAAAATGTAGTCAAAAATTTCAAAATAGCCTGTTTTCTGCGATTTGTTGGGCGAAATAATTTTTTCAGCATACTAACATGTGGTATATTCGGAATCAGCGTAAAATTTCCTATAAGAATATGTATCAAGTTTTCAAAAATTTCAAAGTTGAAAAATCAGTCAAAAATCGAAATAATGCCGTTCGCTAGTTGTAAAAATCGGTAATATTTGCATGAAACATTGTCCAAATTCAGATTGAACTACTCTTATGGAAGTATCCCTGTATAACCAATCCTAGAACCATGCTGTAACGTAGGTAGTAGGTGCTTGTTAAAAAAAAAAAAAAGTAATCACAACTGATGAGTTTACTCTGTGAAATATCCGATTCTCTCGGTCGCTCTCTTTAATGTTTTACGCTCAACTGTTTTAGGACTTGATGCAGCTTTAATACTGACTGTGGCTTAGAATTATGAAGAAGTTCCATTTATGTACGTACTAGCACGAAGACCCAAGGCCTCGCTCCGCTCGAAATGTCGAAGATTTCTTCAAAAATTCGCTCATGGGGTCATGCTGCATGACTGGCCTTTTTTTTTTTTCTTTAAATGACATAATTTCTTCCCACAGCTTGAAATTGTCACCAATTCTACGTAAATATGTAATCTAAATAAGAAGGAATGCCTGGAAACATCGGGCGGGCGTGTTGAAAACAAATTGACTGGGGGGGGTGTATAATGGAAAAGTATCATAACACTAATAGCAAGGTCATCGGTAAGTTGAATATAATTATACAATGTTGGGAAGGTTGCGAGTAAGAATGCATCGGATACAGTTTACCTACCTCATACTATAATATCACAACTATCAATATTAGGTACTACAACATTAGGTACTACACTTATAGGTCTATGTTTAAAGTATTGTTGTTTACCTTGAATCGTGTCCATTGCTGTAACACCGTGAACGGCAGATGTTTCCATTGTTATCTCCGTGCCGCGCCAAGGTTTGTAAAGTAATTTAAAGCAGACACAACGCGAACGTTACAGGGGAAATAAATTGAATTTGAAATGTTGGGTACACGATACGAACTTTATCAAACAACGAAATCTCATCAATCGAAGTTGACCTGTTTGTTTACGGACTTGGGATGAGCTCTATCTATTGACGCAGCAGTTCGAAATGTGAATTAACAATTGATAAGAAGGACGGACTGAATTAATTATTAGTTAAATTATTAATTAGTTGAAGTTAAATAATATAAATTTAAATAATAATAAAGTTTAGAGTGTCTAATAACACGAACCACACAAACGGACTTCCGTTATTAATGCTTTGTTCTAATCAGCTTATCACCATGGAAGAAGATAAGAAGATAATTCTTCCATGTTATCACTAGCGAGGATGGATACTACAAATCGGTGGTGGTTGATCCATTTGCTGCTTTGAGTAAATAAGATGGAGGGCTATTGCTCTGAATTCAACGCTGTTTCCCTGTCAAGGCATACGTGCCACTACGGTCGAGTTGGCTTGGCAATTGACCCGCCCTCGTTACGCTTTTTTCAAAAAATTCAAATGCAAAGCAGTTTATTGTAATTCAAGTTTTGTTTGATATTACTTATTATTGTTACATTTTAGTTTTTATTTATGTATGTAGACATAACTGTCTTCAAGTTAGGATGAACATATTTTAGTTCCTATGCCCAAATCTGGGTGCCTCCAATTTCATTTTTTTGGTTTATTACTTTCGATGCCTATGTGATCGTATAGCAAACAATTTTATAACCCCCCCTCGAAATTTGTCATTTTACGTTTCAAAGTGCGTAGAATCCAAATTTGCAATGTCCGTCCGCCGTCCGGGCCATAAAAAGACCTTAGAATTGACTTTAAAAATCCGTTCTTTCGCACATAGACTCCACCTGGGTTCTAGTTGGTCCTAACTTCTTGCCAGCTCGATCGCTCCACACCCATGGGTGCTATGAGCCAAAAATAGGTGAATAAGTATCTTTTTCGAGGCTTCGAGTGTTAGACTGACGTAGGCGCCACGCCTGGCATGCTTAGTGGAATGATGAAAACATTGACAGCGGGAGATAAGGGGGGAGGGGGAGGAGGCGCGGCGCCTTGTAAACGGCGCCAGGGGCGTAGGATAACGGATATATATTACTTTTACAAGTAACACCCATACAAAACACCTCGGCACCATGAGGTGTGTACGGCGTTATGGGCAAAGTGGAACGGCGTCAGGGGCGTAGGAGAACGGATATTTATTAATTATACTTGTAATACCCATAAACATATTATACCTTAAACAAGTAATAGTATATTTTGTATATTGTACCATACTATAGAATGTTATAAATAATTATCCAGCCCATCTAGAATGCAAATCATTCATAAATTAAAATTGCATTACTTCAGCTAATTGGAGTCCGAACCCTCTGGATGAATGGCTATTTATTTAGAAATGTTTACTTCTTAATATTTAAAAGTAATTTCTCTAATAAAAGTAATTCCTCTCATGTTAGGACAAAATTCACTCATCTCAAAAATAGTGATATGATAGTGTAAGCGTAATAGGGTGATGAACCTCCAGTTGAGAGGTAACGAGACCTAGGGAGTACCTCCAGGGTGGCGTGGAAAACTTCCTACACTTGTATTGCTTTCGAATTTCATGTTCCTTCGAGGCATGAATATATGTTTTTTTCTAGGTTATATTTGTGTGTCAATACCAATGCTTTGCCTATGCATGTTTAATAACACATGCTCTCGACTTTTCGTACCTACTTAGATAATGATATTATTAAGGCAATAATTATTTGAATAGATAGGAGCTCAAATCGAGAAATATAAACATGCTTATATAATTATAATTATATTGTAAATATAGATTGTAAATATTGTAAATTATAGAAGTATAGGTTGTGGCAACTCGAAATAGGACACGCCAGGGAGTCTGGGCGGGCCTTATGACGTCCGCAAGCCAACTAAAACTATGATCATACTCAATTGAAAAAATAAACCTTTGTGAAATAATTTGCAGCGTTTCACACAGTTACCCCATGCGATCGTCATCATCTCACTCAAGAGGCCTCTTACTTCATAGTGACGGCGTGTGATCAAACCTCCAATTTTACAACTTAGAGCGTGCTCCAAGTTGAATCCATTTGATCCACAACCATCACAAAAAGTCGGCATGTCTATCTTAATTTATAAATCTACTACATGTTACATGTTAACCATAGAAGAATAGAAAAGGCTCAATTCGAGCGGTAAGAACTTATGATGCATGGATACTATAAAAGATCATGGCGGTTTTTATCATTTCAGTTAATTCAATATGTAGTGGATTTATATATGTTTGACTTGGTGTAGGTAGACCAAGTGGGACATTTATATTCTGGTTATGCGGGTTAGTCCCTGTGGTATTTCTGTAAGGAATGTGAGCGAAATCGCCAAGGTCAGCTTGCTTGGCGGGAGGAACTTGAGGATAGTTCGTGTAGCAGCCGCGTGGAGCACTGGGCTCGCTTAGTGGGTGCTGGGTTCGATCTGTTTGGTGCTGAGCCGTTGTGTAATATTCCGGCCTAAGATTTATATCTGTAGGGGGAATATACTGGGCTTGGTTGAGGTACTGAAAAGTATCCTGTGTTTTGAGCAAGTTGGGAGTGCGTTTGACACTCGGATCGGCCGGGTAGCCTTGCGTAGAATATCGTGGATATTCAGATATCTTTGTCGAATCATGATGATTGACTTCAGAGCGGGTCTGGAAGGTATCCTCGAACTTTTGTGTGTGTGAGGCTTGACCTAACGTTTCCTTCATGAATACGTTAGGTAGTAAGGCGATCTCTTCGCGAGAATCGAGCCTTTGTCTGTCGCTAGGAACAGCGGACGAGTCGAGTAGCGGGTAGGGAGCGCTGCGCGGGCTAGGGGTCCCGGCCGCGCCGTGTTCTGCTTCCTCTTGCATGAGGAAGTAGGACGGGCGGCGCTCCATCGATGTACCCGAGTTGGTTAACTCGTTTTTAATACCTCTCCGTATAGGATGTAGGATTTGGAAGGTGGACTCGCTTGACAGAGCTTCTTTCCTTTGCTCGGATGTCAGGGTCCTACCTTGTAGCCTTGAAAAAGGCTTCCTTGGACGATAAATTAGAGCGGATGAGCTGAGTAATTTATCGGCGTGCCCCAGCGGTCGGTGACGAGCTTAGTGCTACGAAACCCGGGCGACACGTCTCGGAACGTCCCAGCGGGCGTACGATCTAATGAGAATATCAATAGATGTACCGGGTGGCGTCCTGACAGAAGAACTACGTTGGGCAATGAGCAGGATAAATAATCACTGGACTCGTAGATGCCAATGCGAGATCTGTGAGGAGAGAAGATATGCCTTGTAGAAAGCAGTAGAAAGCCGTTCTGAGAGGAACTCGTGAGCAGAAGGGTCGTCAGCGTAGAGCGTGTAGAAGCTTCGTACTGTAGAGTGTAGTCGTCGAGAGCGGTGAGTGGAATGAATTTCGGAGGGCTCCGAGCGGGGTAATTATAGGGAGGTGGCCGCCTCCTGCCGCCCCCTGATTGGTCCGCTTAATTTCATTAGTTCACCTGTGTTTTCTTATTGGCTCGCACATTGTTTTCTCAGAATCTGCGAGTATGATAGCTGAGTTGGTCCTTCGGGGGTGGCTTCCCCGCGTCCGTCGCTGCGACGGGGTCCCCGGAGGTGGCTTCCGTGCGTCCGTTGCGGGGACAGGGACCTTGAGGTGTCTTCCCTGCGTCCGTTGTTCAGACGGGGTCCTCGGGTGGCTTCCCTGCGTCCGTTGTTTAGACGGGATCCCCGGGGGTGTCTTCCCTGCGTCCGTTGCTGAGACGGGGTCCCCGGGGTGGCTGCTGGACCAGAGGTGGTTGCTTGCCGCCTCCTGGTTGGTTCGCCTATTGTCTCTCGTGCAATCATTGTTTCTGATTGGCGAGTAGGCTTGCTAGAACTGTCCTTGTTAGTTTTAGAGGACATTTGATTGTCTGTTTGAGTTTTCTCATTCAAGGCGACTTGTTTCGAGATACTTGTCGCGTCTCTCTCGCCCAGTAAGTGTTTAGGGAGGTCGCCTTGTATGTTATTTGATAATATTTCACTTTTGAGAGAGAATTTCGTATTTTCTCTCTGGTGAAATATTTTGTTTGACGGAGTTATAACTCGACGTCTTATAAGCATTTGTGTGCCATGTCTACCTCTTTTTGGTAGCCCTGAAAAGGGCTGTTGAAAAGAGGGGGTGGTTTTCACCACAGGCGCCCCCCCAAGACGTCGTGTTATTAACGACGACGCCGGTTGGGGTGTTTCGAGCGCAGTCACCCACCTCTCGTCGAATTTGGTAGAGGGGACGCGTCTTCTGGCGGATTTTCGGGGAGTCTCCTCCTTATTTTCTGCCTGATTTTTGGTTAGTGACACAGCTTCGTCTGTGTTTAGAGTGTAAGCTGGTTTGATTTGCTGTTTGGGAACTTTTTTTGTGTGTTCGCCAATTTGTACTGTAACCGAAAACTTATCTCTTTTAACAACTTTGAATGGTCCCGTGTAAGGACATTGCAAAGAGGAGAGCTGTGTGGGCACTCTGATATAGACATGTGTACATGTATCTAAATTTTTGGGCATGTTGACGGCATATTTCGTATTATTATGTCTGATATGCGTAGGTCGGAAAAAGAGAGGCTCGGAAAGGTTCGTAGAAGTTACGAATATGTCGCCTGGGAGCGGCACGTCAATTCCGTAAACTTTTTGGAAGGGTGTAGTTTCCGTTGCTGGGTCTACTGCCGTACGCATGGCGAGTAGTACTTTTGGAAGGGCGTCGAGCCAATGTTCGTCCTGTGCTTTGAGAGCCTCTTTCAAGGATCTATTTCTGCGTTCCACCATTCCGTTTGTTGACGGTTTGTATGGTAACGTGTGAGTATGTTTTACTCCGAGACGTTCCATAATGGAATGAAATAGGTCTGATTCGAATTGTGTGCCCTGGTCACTTGTGATGTATTTAGGTACGCCTTTTGAGGCTACCCAAATATTGATAAAGGCGTTTGTGATCGTGGACGTTTCGATGTTGTTAAGAGGGACTGCCTCTAGCCAACCCGTTGCTCTATCGACCATCATTAGGATGTAACGTTTCCCTCCTTTAGCTAAAGGTAAGGGTCCGGTAATGTCAACGTGTACATGGGAGAATTTGGTAGCCGTTTCAAATTCGGAGTAAGGGAGCTTCACGGAGCGAGTGATTTTTGCTCGTTGGCAAGTCTCGCATGCTCGGACCCAGTTGGAGACATCCGCACGAAGGCCGTGCCAAAAATATCTCTGTTTTACTTTATACACTGTAGAGTGTATGCCTGGGTGTCCCAAATTGTGAATTTGGCTGATTATTTCGTGCCTTATTTCGTTTGGAATATAAGGTCTTGGGTGTCCTAAGTCTAGGTTACACCAAATCTCTCCTTGAGGGAATTCAACTCGTGTGAGTTTTAGTTTGTCCTCTGCGTTAGGAGGAGAATGAATCTGTGCATTTGAGATGTGCAGTAGAAGATTGCACTCTATTGCGGCCGTAATTTGTGAAATTTCGGCTATGGACGGACCCTCGTCAGTTTGGGTTGAAATTGACTTTGTTTGAATTTCAACTGGATCGAAAGGTCTGGAGAGTGCGTCGGCTACGACGTTGTCTTCTCCAGGTATATGTCGTATGTCACTTGTCATTTGGGAGATGTATGTTAGCCATCTCAATCGCATTTTAGAAAAATGTGCGTTTTTCTTTAGCATTGTGCCTAGCAGAGGCTTGTGATCTGAGCAAATATGAAAAGAGCGGCCGTCCAAGTCATTGTGCCAATGAATGCAAGCTTGGTAAGCGGCGAACATCTCTTTGTCGAACGAGGCTTTATTCTTCCATTGTTCCGGAATTTCTTTACTGAAAAATCCCAATGGTTGGTAAGATTTCGAGCCGTGTTTGTCTGTAATTTCCTGCTCCAGTGCCGCTCCGATGTGTGTATCGGATGCATCGCAAACTATTCTCCACTCTGCTGTAGGGTGGGGATGAGCAATATTGTGCAATGTAGCTTTTATCATTGCGTGTTTTAAGCTGTTGAAAGCTTTTTCTCTCTCTGATGTCCATTCGATAGGGGTTTTGTCATTTTTTTTGTTTGACTGAATGGAGTCATACAGAGGTTGCGCTGTGTGAGCGAATTTACTTGAGCAAGCTCGGTAGAAACCACACATACCTAGGAATCTGCGTAGGCTTCGTACGTCTATTGGCCGAGGGAATTGCTCTATGGCTTCTATTTTATCTCGTTTAGGAATTATCCCTTCTTTTGAGATAGTGAAACCTAGGAAATCGACGGTAGGTTTCGAAAAAATGCATTTATCAAAACCTACTCGAAGTCCGTGTTCTCCTAGTTTGTCGAAAATTTGTTTGAGGTGGTTCATGTGTTCTTTGTAATTTTTAGAAGCCACCAATATGTCGTCTAGGTAGACAAATGCGAAATCGAATTTTCGCATGATGCTGTCCATGTACCTTTGCCATGTTTGAGCCGCTCCGGCCAAACCCATGCTCATTTTTTTAAACTCATAGAGACCGAAAGGGGTAATAATTGCTGTTTTATGAGCGTCATCTGGGTGCATCGGGATATGGTAATATGCCGATTTTAAATCTATTGTTGAATAGATTTGTGTATTATGTAAATTCGCTTGGAAAGAGCGAATGTGAGGCGGCGGGTAGGCGTCTTTCTTAGTTTTTGCATTGAGGAATCGGTAATCGCCTGTGATTCTCCATGTTCCATCCTTTTTGGGCACGCAATGTAGCGGAGAAGCCCATTCGGAGTCGGAGGGAGCGATGATCCCCTCTGTGAGCATTTTGTCGAAAGTACTTTTAACCTGAGCCCGTTTTTCGCCTGCCATGGGTCTTGCACGGAAGTGTACTGGTGTTCCTTCCGTGGTTATACGGTGGTAAACACCGTTGTTTTTCCACTTTCCTTGAAGTTTGTTCATTTTATCATTGTATTTTTCAATGATAGAGCGTATGTTTTCGTCCTCTGTGAGCTGTGTGTCCTCTGGTTGAGGGCTGTTGTCACGATGAGGAATAGCAGCTGCTATTTGTTCGTCAGTAAATTTTTTGTTCATGACTGCAGCGATTTTTTGATCGGCATAGCTCTTTACTTTATCTTTGTAGATATATTTGTGTTTGACCCGTATTCCGATATCCCAAGACTCGAGGAATGGTATACCGAGGATCGCTAGATCAACTTTAGTGATCATGAAATCGGTGGTCATGTCTCCGAGGCCGATGTTAATTGTCGTGTCAGCACGCCCTAGTGTGTCTATAGGGGCGCCGTTAGCTGCTGTGAGCTTGACGTTGGACTTACGAATTTTTAAGCCCAATTTTTTGGTGACATTGTGGGGCAGAATGTTCACTTCTGCTCCCGTGTCAATGAGAAATTCAGTGCCATTTAGTTTGCACTTGAAAAAAAGCCTTTTATATTCTTTAGTCTGCCGGTGTATAGGCTCAGATACACTGGCAGTTATTCGTTTTCCGAACTCTCTGCGTCTGAGGTTGGAACGGTACTTTCTTGTATCGATCTATGAGTATTTTCGCTTGAAACCAAGGTTTTAGGCTGGCTGATAGGCGCTGCCTTTTTGATAGGTTTGGAGGCGGTATTTGCCTTCCAAGTGCAGTATTCTGGGTCTGCACACTTGCGAGTTTCGCTACCGAAACGGGCGTGGTTCCGGCAGACGTAGGCCGTTGGTTTGTGAGGCTTACTCTCTACTTGCTGAGGTTTGAACTCAGCTTTTTGTGAGAGGGCCTTTTTGAAACCAGTCTTCGTAGGTTTCGAAGTAGATTCTACTCCTCGTATGTTGAGAGAGGGGTTCGCTGTTTTGTACGCGTGTAGCGTATCAGCTAGGTCGAGCCGGGCATTCGTGGTAAGCTGTGCTGCGACCATGCCTCGGGCTTCGATAGGCAGAGTTTCGATCCACTTTTGAGTGATCAGAGCCTCTGAGAAGTACCCAACAGCCTTAGAGTACATTTCATGGTACTTGGTGCTGGGTTTTTTGGCGAGAGATGCGGGGTCCTCGAGCGCGAGGAGCCTGTCCTGTAAGGACAACCCGTATTCTCGTTGTAGGCGCTGTTTGGCCTCTTCGTAAGGTGCGTGGGGTGCCGTGAGGTAAGCTGAGTCAATAGCTTCCCGCATTTCCTCCGGTACCCACTTGTAGATAGCTGAGAAACATTCGTTCTGCGTTCTCAGGTTTTTTCGCACGCAGTATTGATCGAACTCGGCGAGTGCACGATCGATATTCTTCTTTTGGAAGATAGGTCTTTGGTAATCTCCCATTTCCTCCAAAAGTGCTCGAAAGCCACTTTGTGTAGAGGGTTGTTGTGTGAGATGTGGGGCGTATAAGCCCGGCGGGGGTCGCACGCCCGCAGTGGTTCCCTGAAATCCACTAGCTTCATAAGAGGGAACGAAATGCTCCGTGTTAAGCCTGTTCAAAGGCGGGGTCACCATTTGTAGTGGATTTATATATGTTTGACTTGGTGTAGGTAGACCAAGTGGGACATTTATATTCTGGTTATGCGGGTTAGTCCCTGTGGTATTTCTGTAAGGAATGTGAGCGAAATCGCCAAGGTCAGCTTGCTTGGCGGGAGGAACTTGAGGATAGTTCGTGTAGCAGCCGCGTGGAGCACTGGGCTCGCTTAGTGGGTGCTGGGTTCGATCTGTTTGGTGCTGAGCCGTTGTGTAATATTCCGGCCTAAGATTTATATCTGTAGGGGGAATATACTGGGCTTGGTTGAGGTACTGAAAAGTATCCTTTGTTTTAAGCAAGTTGGGAGTGCGTTTGACACTCGGATCGGCCGGGTAGCCTTGCGTAGAATATCGTGGATATTCAGATATCTTTGTCGAATCATGATGATTGACTTCAGAGCGGGTCTGAAAGGTATCCTCGAACTTTTGTGTGTGTGAGGCTTGACCTAACGTTTCCTTCATGAATACGTTAGGTAGTAAGGCGATCTCTTCGCGAGAATCGAGCCTTTGTCCGTCGCTAGGAACAGCGGACGAGTCGAGTAGCGGGTAGGGAGCGCTGCGCGGGCTAGGGCTCCCGGCCGCGCCGTGTTCTGCTTCCTCTTGCATGAGGAAGTAGGACGGGCGGCGCTCCATCGATGTACCCGAGTTGGTTAACTCGTCTTCAATACCTCTCCGTATAGGATGTAGGATTTGGAAGGTGGACTCGCTTGACAGAGCTTCTTTCCTTTGCTCGGATGTCAGGGTCCTACCTTGTAGCCTTGAAAAAGGCTTCCTTGGACGATAAATTAGAGCGGATGAGCTGAGTAATTTATCGGCGTGCCCCAGCGGTCGGTGACGAGCTTAGTGCTACGAAACCCGGGCGACACGTCTCGGAACGTCCCAGCGGGCGTACGATCTAATGAGAATATCAATAGATGTACCGGGTGGCGTCCTGACAGAAGAACTACGTTGGGCAATGAGCAGGATAAATAATCACTGGACTCGTAGATGCCAATGCGAGATCTGTGAGGAGAGAAGATATGCCTTGTAGAAAGCAGTAGAAAGCCGTTCTGAGAGGAACTCGTGAGCAGAAGGGTCGTCAGCGTAGAGCGTGTAGAATCTTCGTACTGTAGAGTGTAGTCGTCGAGAGCGGTGAGTGGAATGAATTTCGGAGGGCTCCGAGCGGGGTAATTATAGGGAGGTGGCCGCCTCCTGCCGCCCCCTGATTGGTCCGCTTAATTTCATTAGTTCAACTGTGTTTTCTTATTGGCTCGCACATTGTTTTCTCAGAATCTGCGAGTATGATAGCTGAGTTGGTCCTTCGGGGGTGGCTTCCCCGCGTCCGTCGCTGCGACGGGGTCCCCGGAGGTGGCTTCCGTGCGTCCGTTGCGGGGACAGGGACCTTGAGGTGTCTTCCCTGCGTCCGTTGTTTAGACGGGGTCCTCGGGTGGCTTCCCTGCGTCCGTTGTTTAGACGGGATCCCCGGGGGTGTCTTCCCTGCGTCCGTTGCTGAGACGGGGTCCCCGGGGTGGCTGCTGGACCAGAGGTGGTTGCTTGCCGCCTCCTGGTTGGTTCGCCTATTGTCTCTCGTGCAATCATTGTTTCTGATTGGCGAGTAGGCTTGCTAGAACTGTCCTTGTTAGTTTTAGAGGACATTTGATTGTCTGTTTGAGTTTTCTCATTCAAGGCGACTTGTTTCGAGATACTTGTCGCGTCTCTCTCGCCCAGTAAGTGTTTAGGGAGGTCGCCTTGTATGTTATTTGCTAATATTTCACTTTTGAGAGAGAATTTCGTATTTTCTCTCTGGTGAAATATTTTGTTTGACGGAGTTATAACTCGACGTCTTATAAGCATTTGTGTGCCATGTCTACCTCTTTTTGGTAGCCCTGAAAAGGGCTGTTGAAAAGAGGGGGTGGTTTTCACCACAGGCGCCCCCCCAAGACGTCGTGTTATTAACGACGACGCCGGTTGGGGTGTTTCGAGCGCAGTCACCCACCTCTCGTCGAATTTGGTAGAGGGGACGCGTCTTCTGGCGGATTTTCGGGGAGTCTCCTCCTTATTTTCTGCCTGATTTTTGCTTAGTGACACAGCTTCGTCTGTGTTTAGAGTGTAAGCTGGTTTGATTTGCTGTTTGGGAACTTTTTTTGTGTGTTCGCCAATTTGTACTGTAACCGAAAACTTATCTCTTTTAACAACTTTGAATGGTCCCGTGTAAGGACATTGCAAAGAGGAGAGCTGTGTGGGCACTCTGATATAGACATGTGTACATGTATCTAAATTTTTGGGCATGTTGACGGCATATTTCGTATTATTATGTCTGATATGCGTAGGTCGGAAAAAGAGAGGCTCGGAAAGGTTTGTAGAAGTTACGAATATGTCGCCTGGGAGCGGCACGTCAATTCCGTAAACTTTTTGGAAGGGTGTAGTTTCCGTTGCTGGGTCTACTGCCGTACGCATGGCGAGTAGTACTTTTGGAAGGGCGTCGAGCCAATGTTCGTCCTGTGCTTTGAGAGCCTCTTTCAAGGATCTATTTCTGCGTTCCACCATTCCGTTTGTTGACGGTTTGTATGGTAACGTGTGAGTATGTTTTACTCCGAGACGTTCCATAATGGAATGAAATAGGTCTGATTCGAATTGTGTGCCCTGGTCACTTGTGATGTATTTAGGTACGCCTTTTGAGGCTACCCAAATATTGATAAAGGCGTTTGTGATCGTGGACGTTTCGATGTTGTTAAGAGGGACTGCCTCTAGCCAACCCGTTGCTCTATCGACCATCATTAGGATGTAACGTTTCCCTCCTTTAGCTAAAGGTAAGGGTCCGGTAATGTCAACGTGTACATGGGAGAATTTGGTAGCCGTTTCAAATTCGGAGTAAGGGAGCTTCACGGAGCGAGTGATTTTTGCTCGTTGGCAAGTCTCGCATGCTCGGACCCAGTTGGAGACATCCGCACGAAGGCCGTGCCAAAAATATCTCTGTTTTACTTTATACACTGTAGAGTGTATGCCTGGGTGTCCCAAATTGTGAATTTGGCTGATTATTTCGTGCCTTATTTCGTTTGGAATATAAGGTCTTGGGTGTCCTAAGTCTAGGTTACACCAAATCTCTCCTTGAGGGAATTCAACTCGTGTGAGTTTTAGTTTGTCCTCTGCGTTAGGAGGAGAATGAATCTGTGCATTTGAGATGTGCAGTAGAAGATTGCACTCTATTGCGGCCGTAATTTGTGAAATTTCGGCTATGGACGGACCCTCGTCAGTTTGGGTTGAAATTGACTTTGTTTGAATTTCAACTGGATCGAAAGGTCTGGAGAGTGCGTCGGCTACGACGTTGTCTTCTCCAGGTATATGTCGTATGTCACTTGTCATTTGGGAGATGTATGTTAGCCATCTCAATCGCATTTTAGAAAAATGTGCGTTTTTCTTTAGCATTGTGCCTAGCAGAGGCTTGTGATCTGAGCAAATATGAAAAGAGCGGCCGTCCAAGTCATTGTGCCAATGAATGCAAGCTTGGTAAGCGGCGAACATCTCTTTGTCGAACGAGGCTTTATTCTTCCATTGTTCCGGAATTTCTTTACTGAAAAATCCCAATGGTTGGTAAGATTTCGAGCCGTGTTTGTCTGTAATTTCCTGCTCCAGTGCCGCTCCGATGTGTGTATCGGATGCATCGCAAACTATTCTCCACTCTGCTGTAGGGTGGGGATGAGCAATATTGTGCAATGTAGCTTTTATCATTGCGTGTTTTAAGCTGTTGAAAGCTTTTTCTCTCTCTGATGTCCATTCGATAGGGGTTTTGTCATTTTTTTTGTTTGACTGAATGGAGTCATACAGAGGTTGCGCTGTGTGAGCGAATTTACTTGAGCAAGCTCGGTAGAAACCACACATACCTAGGAATCTGCGTAGGCTTCGTACGTCTATTGGCCGAGGGAATTGCTCTATGGCTTCTATTTTATCTCGTTTAGGAATTATCCCTTCTTTTGAGATAGTGAAACCTAGGAAATCGACGGTAGGTTTTGAAAAAATGCATTTATCAAAACCTACTCGAAGTCCGTGTTCTCCTAGTTTGTCGAAAATTTGTTTGAGGTGGTTCATGTGTTCTTTGTAATTTTTAGAAGCCACCAATATGTCGTCTAGGTAGACAAATGCGAAATCGAATTTTCGCATGATGCTGTCCATGTACCTTTGCCATGTTTGAGCCGCTCCGGCCAAACCCATGCTCATTTTTTTAAACTCATAGAGACCGAAAGGGGTAATAATTGCTGTTTTATGAGCGTCATCTGGGTGCATCGGGATATGGTAATATGCCGATTTTAAATCTATTGTCGAATAGATTTGTGTATTATGTAAATTCGCTTGGAAAGAGCGAATGTGAGGCGGCGGGTAGGCGTCTTTCTTAGTTTTTGCATTGAGGAATCGGTAATCGCCTGTGATTCTCCATGTTCCATCCTTTTTGGGCACGCAATGTAGCGGAGAAGCCCATTCGGAGTCGGAGGGAGCGATGATCCCCTCTGTGAGCATTTTGTCGAAAGTACTTTTAACCTGAGCCCGTTTTTCGCCTGCCATGGGTCTTGCACGGAAGTGTACTGGTGTTCCTTCCGTGGTTATACGGTGGTAAACCCCGTTGTTTTTCCACTTTCCTTGAAGTTTGTTCATTTTATCATTGTATTTTTCAATGATAGAGCGTATGTTTTCGTCCTCTGTGAGCTGTGTGTCCTCTGGTTGAGGGCTGTTGTCACGATGAGGAATAGCAGCTGCTATTTGTTCGTCAGTAAATTTTTTGTTCATGACTGCAGCGATTTTTTGATCGGCATAGCTCTTTACTTTATCTTTGTAGATATATTTGTGTTTGACCCGTATTCCGATATCCCAAGACTCGAGGAATGGTATACCGAGGATCGCTAGATCAACTTTAGTGATCATGAAATCGGTGGTCATGTCTCCGAGGCCGATGTTAATTGTCGTGTCAGCACGCCCTAGTGTGTCTATAGGGGCGCCGTTAGCTGCTGTGAGCTTGACGTTGGACTTACGAATTTTTAAGCCCAATTTTTTGGTGACATTGTGGGGCAGAATGTTCACTTCTGCTCCCGTGTCAATGAGAAATTCAGTGCCATTTAGTTTGCACTTGAAAAAAAGCCTTTTATACTCTTTAGTCTGCCGGTGTATAGGCTCAGATACACTGGCAGTTATTCGTTTTCCGAACTCTCTGCGTCTGAGGTTGGAACGGTACTTTCTTGTATCGATCTATGAGTATTTTCGCTTGAAACCAAGGTTTTAGGCTGGCTGATAGGCGCTGCCTTTTTGATAGGTTTGGAGGCGGTATTTGCCTTCCAAGTGCAGTATTCTGGGTCTGCACACTTGCGAGTTTCGCTACCGAAACGGGCGTGGTTCCGGCAGACGTAGGCCGTTGGTTTGTGAGGCTTACTCTCTACTTGCTGAGGTTTGAACTCAGCTTTTTGTGAGAGGGCCTTTTTGAAACCAGTCTTCGTAGGTTTCGAAGTAGATTCTACTCCTCGTATGTTGAGAGAGGGGTTCGCTGTTTTGTACGCGTGTAGCGTATCAGCTAGGTCGAGCCGGGCATTCGTGGTAAGCTGTGCTGCGACCATGCCTCGGGCTTCGATAGGCAGAGTTTCGATCCACTTTTGAGTGATCAGAGCCTCTGAGAAGTACCCAACAGCCTTAGAGTACATTTCATGGTACTTGGTGCTGGGTTTTTTGGCGAGAGATGCGGGGTCCTCGAGCGCGAGGAGCCTGTCCTGTAAGGACAACCCGTATTCTCGTTGTAGGCGCTGTTTGGCCTCTTCGTAAGGTGCGTGGGGTGCCGTGAGGTAAGCTGAGTCAATAGCTTCCCGCATTTCCTCCGGTACCCACTTGTAGATAGCTGAGAAACATTCGTTCTGCGTTCTCAGGTTTTTTCGCACGCAGTATTGATCGAACTCGGCGAGTGCACGATCGATATTCTTCTTTTGGAAGATAGGTCTTTGGTAATCTCCCATTTCCTCCAAAAGTGCTCGAAAGCCACTTTGTGTAGAGGGTTGTTGTGTGAGATGTGGGGCGTATAAGCCCGGCGGGGGTCGCACGCCCGCAGTGGTTCCCTGAAATCCACTAGCTTCATAAGAGGGAACGAAATGCTCCGTGTTAAGCCTGTTCAAAGGCGGGGTCACCATTTGTAGTGGATTTATATATGTTTGACTTGGTGTAGGTAGACCAAGTGGGACATTTATATTCTGGTTATGCGGGTTAGTCCCTGTGGTATTTCTGTAAGGAATGTGAGCGAAATCGCCAAGGTCAGCTTGCTTGGCGGGAGGAACTTGAGGATAGTTCGTGTAGCAGCCGCGTGGAGCACTGGGCTCGCTTAGTGGGTGCTGGGTTCGATCTGTTTGGTGCTGAGCCGTTGTGTAATATTCCGGCCTAAGATTTATATCTGTAGGGGGAATATACTGGGCTTGGTTGAGGTACTGAAAAGTATCCTTTGTTTTAAGCACGTTGGGAGTGTGTTTGACACTCGGATCGGCCGGGTAGCCTTGCGTAGAATATCGTGGATATTCAGATATCTTTGTCGAATCATGATGATTGACTTCAGAGCGGGTCTGAAAGGTATCCTCGAACTTTTGTGTGTGTGAGGCTTGACCTAACGTTTCCTTCATGAATACGTTAGGTAGTAAGGCGATCTCTTCGCGAGAATCGAGCCTTTGTCCGTCGCTAGGAACAGCGGACGAGTCGAGTAGCGGGTAGGGAGCGCTGCGTGGGCTAGGGCTCCCGGCCGCGCCGTGTTCTGCTTCCTCTTGCATGAGGAAGTAGGACGGGCGGCGCTCCATCGATGTACCCGAGTTTGTTAACTCGTTTTCAATACCTCTCCGTATAGGATGCAGGATTTGGAAGGTGGACTCGCTTGACAGAGCTTCTTTCCTTTGCTCGGATGTCAGGGTCCTACCTTGTAGCCTTGAAAAAGGCTTCCTTGGACGATAAATTAGAGCGGATGAGCTGAGTAATTTATCGGCGTGCCCCAGCGGTCGGTGACGAGCTTAGTGCTACGAAACCCGGGCGACACGTCTCGGAACGTCCCAGCGGGCGTACGATCTAATGAGAATATCAATAGATGTACCGGGTGGCGTCCTGACAGAAGAACTACGTTGGGCAATGAGCAGGATAAATAATCACTGGACTCGTAGATGCCAATGCGAGATCTGTGAGGAGAGAAGATATGCCTTGTAGAAAGCAGTAGAAAGCCGTTCTGAGAGGAACTCGTGAGCAGAAGGGTCGTCAGCGTAGAGCGTGTAGAATCTTCGTACTGTAGAGTGTAGTCGTCGAGAGCGGTGAGTGGAATGAATTTCGGAGGGCTCCGAGCGGGGTAATTATAGGGAGGTGGCCGCCTCCTGCCGCCCCCTGATTGGTCCGCTTAATTTCATTAGTTCAACTGTGTTTTCTTATTGGCTCGCACATTGTTTTCTCAGAATCTGCGAGTATGATAGCTGAGTTGGTCCTTCGGGGGTGGCTTCCCCGCGTCCGTCGCTGCGACGGGGTCCCCGGAGGTGGCTTCCGTGCGTCCGTTGCGGGGACAAGGACCTTGAGGTGTCTTCCCTGCGTCCGTTGTTTAGACGGGGTCCTCGGGTGGCTTCCCTGCGTCCGTTGTTTAGACGGGATCCCCGGGGGTGTCTTCCCTGCGTCCGTTGCTGAGACGGGGTCCCCGGGGTGGCTGCTGGACCAGAGGTGGTTGCTTGCCGCCTCCTGGTTGGTTCGCCTATTGTCTCTCGTGCAATCATTGTTTCTGATTGGCGAGTAGGCTTGCTAGAACTGTCCTTGTTAGTTTTAGAGGACATTTGATTGTCTGTTTGAGTTTTCTCATTCAAGGCGACTTGTTTCGAGATACTTGTCGCGTCTCTCTCGCCCAGTAAGTGTTTAGGGAGGTCGCCTTGTATGTTATTTGCTAATATTTCACTTTTGAGAGAGAATTTCGTATTTTCTCTCTGGTGAAATATTTTGTTTGACGGAGTTATAACTCGACGTCTTATAAGCATTTGTGTGCCATGTCTACCTCTTTTTGGTAGCCCTGAAAAGGGCTGTTGAAAAGAGGGGGTGGTTTTCACCACAGGCGCCCCCCCAAGACGTCGTGTTATTAACGACGACGCCGGTTGGGGAGAACTGGGAGGTCCATACGGAGTCGGACGGTCTGCTTCGAGTGCAGTCACCCATTTCTCGTCGAATTTGGTAGAGGGGACGCGCCCTCTGGTGGATTTTCGGGGAGTCTCCTCCTTATTTTCTGCCTGATTTTTGCTTAATGACACAGCTTCGTCTGTGTTTAGAGTGTAAGCTGGTTTGATTTGCTGTTTGGGAACTTTTTTTGTGTGTTCGCCAATTTGTACTGTAACCGAAAACTTATCTCTTTTAACAACTTTGAATGGTCCCGTGTAAGGACATTGCAAAGAGGAGAGCTGTGTGGGCACTCTGATATAGACATGTGTACATGTATCTAAATTTTTGGGCATGTTGACGGCATATTTCGTATTATTATGTCTGATATGCGTAGGTCGGAAAAAGAGAGGCTCGGAAAGGTTCGTAGAAGTTACGAATATGTCGCCTGGGAGCGGCACGTCAATTCCGTAAACTTTTTGGAAGGGTGTAGTTTCCGTTGCTGGGTCTACTGCCGTACGCATGGCGAGTAGTACTTTTGGAAGGGCGTCGAGCCAATGTTCGTCCTGTGCTTTGAGAGCCTCTTTCAAGGATCTATTTCTGCGTTCCACCATTCCGTTTGTTGACGGTTTGTATGGTAACGTGTGAGTATGTTTTACTCCGAGACGTTCCATAATGGAATGAAATAGGTCTGATTCGAATTGTGTGCCCTGGTCACTTGTGATGTATTTAGGTACGCCTTTTGAGGCTACCCAAATATTGATAAAGGCGTTTGTGATCGTGGACGTTTCGATGTTGTTAAGAGGGACTGCCTCTAGCCAACCCGTTGCTCTATCGACCATCATTAGGATGTAACGTTTCCCTCCTTTAGCTAAAGGTAAGGGTCCGGTAATGTCAACGTGTACATGGGAGAATTTGGTAGCCGTTTCAAATTCGGAGTAAGGGAGCTTCACGGAGCGAGTGATTTTTGCTCGTTGGCAAGTCTCGCATGCTCGGACCCAGTTGGAGACATCCGCACGAAGGCCGTGCCAAAAATATCTCTGTTTTACTTTATACACTGTAGAGTGTATGCCTGGGTGTCCCAAATTGTGAATTTGGCTGATTATTTCGTGCCTTATTTCGTTTGGAATATAAGGTCTTGGGTGTCCTAAGTCTAGGTTACACCAAATCTCTCCTTGAGGGAATTCAACTCGTGTGAGTTTTAGTTTGTCCTCTGCGTTAGGAGGAGAATGAATCTGTGCATTTGAGATGTGCAGTAGAAGATTGCACTCTATTGCGGCCGTAATTTGTGAAATTTCGGCTATGGACGGACCCTCGTCAGTTTGGGTTGAAATTGACTTTGTTTGAATTTCAACTGGATCGAAAGGTCTGGAGAGTGCGTCGGCTACGACGTTGTCTTCTCCGGGTATATGTCGAATGTCACTTGTCATTTGGGAGATGTATGTTAGCCATCTCAATCGCATTTTAGAAAAATGTGCGTTTTTCTTAAGCATTGTGCCTAGCAGAGGCTTGTGATCTGAGCAAATATGAAAAGAGCGGCCGTCCAAGTCATTGTGCCAATGAATGCAAGCTTGGTAAGCGGCGAACATCTCTTTGTCGAACGAGGCTTTATTCTTCCATTGTTCCGGAATTTCTTTACTGAAAAATCCCAATGGTTGGTAAGATTTCGAGCCGTGTTTGTCTGTAATTTCCTGCTCCAGTGCCGCTCCGATGTGTGTATCGGATGCATCGCAAACTATTCTCCACTCTGCTGTAGGGTGGGGATGAGCAATATTGTGCAATGTAGCTTTTATCATTGCGTGTTTTAAGCTGTTGAAAGCTTTTTCTCTCTCTGATGTCCATTCGATAGGGGTTTTGTCATTTTTTTTGTTTGACTGAATGGAGTCATACAGAGGTTGCGCTGTGTGAGCGAATTTACTTGAGCAAGCTCGGTAGAAACCACACATACCTAGGAATCTGCGTAGGCTTCGTACGTCTATTGGCCGAGGGAATTGCTCTATGGCTTCTATTTTATCTCGTTTAGGAATTATCCCTTCTTTTGAGATAGTGAAACCTAGGAAATCGACGGTAGGTTTTGAAAAAATGCATTTATCAAAACCTACTCGAAGTCCGTGTTCTCCTAGTTTGTCGAAAATTTGTTTGAGGTGGTTCATGTGTTCTTTGTAATTTTTAGAAGCCACCAATATGTCGTCTAGGTAGACAAATGCGAAATCGAATTTTCGCATGATGCTGTCCATGTACCTTTGCCATGTTTGAGCCGCTCCGGCCAAACCCATGCTCATTTTTTTAAACTCATAGAGACCGAAAGGGGTAATAATTGCTGTTTTATGAGCGTCATCTGGGTGCATCGGGATATGGTAATATGCCGATTTTAAATCTATTGTCGAATAGATTTGTGTATTATGTAAATTCGCTTGGAAAGAGCGAATGTGAGGCGGCGGGTAGGCGTCTTTCTTAGTTTTTGCATTGAGGAATCGGTAATCGCCTGTGATTCTCCATGTTCCATCCTTTTTGGGCACGCAATGTAGCGGAGAAGCCCATTCGGAGTCGGAGGGAGCGATGATCCCCTCTGTGAGCATTTTGTCGAAAGTACTTTTAACCTGAGCCCGTTTTTCGCCTGCCATGGGTCTTGCACGGAAGTGTACTGGTGTTCCTTCCGTGGTTATACGGTGGTAAACACCGTTGTTTTTCCACTTTCCTTGAAGTTTGTTCATTTTATCATTGTATTTTTCAATGATAGAGCGTATGTTTTCGTCCTCTGTGAGCTGTGTGTCCTCTGGTTGAGGGCTGTTGTCACGATGAGGAATAGCAGCTGCTATTTGTTCGTCAGTAAATTTTTTGTTCATGACTGCAGCGATTTTTTGATCGGCATAGCTCTTTACTTTATCTTTGTAGATATATTTGTGTTTGACCCGTATTCCGATATCCCAAGACTCGAGGAATGGTATACCGAGGATCGCTAGATCAACTTTAGTGATCATGAAATCGGTGGTCATGTCTCCGAGGCCGATGTTAATTGTCGTGTCAGCACGCCCTAGTGTGTCTATAGGGGCGCCGTTAGCTGCTGTGAGCTTGACGTTGGACTTACGAATTTTTAAGCCCAATTTTTTGGTGACATTGTGGGGCAGAATGTTCACTTCTGCTCCCGTGTCAATGAGAAATTCAGTGCCATTTAGTTTGCACTTGAAAAAAAGCCTTTTATACTCTTTAGTCTGCCGGTGTATAGGCTCAGATACACTGGCAGTTATTCGTTTTCCGAACTCTCTGCGTCTGAGGTTGGAACGGTACTTTCTTGTATCGATCTATGAGTATTTTCGCTTGAAACCAAGGTTTTAGGCTGGCTGATAGGCGCTGCCTTTTTGATAGGTTTGGAGGCGGTATTTGCCTTCCAAGTGCAGTATTCTGGGTCTGCACACTTGCGAGTTTCGCTACCGAAACGGGCGTGGTTCCGGCAGACGTAGGCCGTTGGTTTGTGAGGCTTACTCTCTACTTGCTGAGGTTTGAACTCAGCTTTTTGTGAGAGGGCCTTTTTGAAACCAGTCTTCGTAGGTTTCGAAGTAGATTCTACTCCTCGTATGTTGAGAGAGGGGTTCGCTGTTTTGTACGCGTGTAGCGTATCAGCTAGGTCGAGCCGGGCATTCGTGGTAAGCTGTGCTGCGACCATGCCTCGGGCTTCGATAGGCAGAGTTTCGATCCACTTTTGAGTGATCAGAGCCTCTGAGAAGTACCCAACAGCCTTAGAGTACATTTCATGGTACTTGGTGCTGGGTTTTTTGGCGAGAGATGCGGGGTCCTCGAGCGCGAGGAGCCTGTCCTGTAAGGACAACCCGTATTCTCGTTGTAGGCGCTGTTTGGCCTCTTCGTAAGGTGCGTGGGGTGCCGTGAGGTAAGCTGAGTCAATAGCTTCCCGCATTTCCTCCGGTACCCACTTGTAGATAGCTGAGAAACATTCGTTCTGCGTTCTCAGGTTTTTTCGCACGCAGTATTGATCGAACTCGGCGAGTGCACGATCGATATTCTTCTTTTGGAAGATAGGTCTTTGGTAATCTCCCATTTCCTCCAAAAGTGCTCGAAAGCCACTTTGTGTAGAGGGTTGTTGTGTGAGATGTGGGGCGTATAAGCCCGGCGGGGGTCGCACGCCCGCAGTGGTTCCCTGAAATCCACTAGCTTCATAAGAGGGAACGAAATGCTCCGTGTTAAGCCTGTTCAAAGGCGGGGTCACCATTTGTAGTGGATTTATATATGTTTGACTTGGTGTAGGTAGACCAAGTGGGACATTTATATTCTGGTTATGCGGGTTAGTTCCTGTGGTATTTCTGTAAGGAATGTGAGCGAAATCGCCAAGGTCAGCTTGCTTGGCGGGAGGAACTTGAGGATAGTTCGTGTAGCAGCCGCGTGGAGCACTGGGCTCGCTTAGTGGGTGCTGGGTTCGATCTGTTTGGTGTTGAGCCGTTGTGTAATATTCCGGCCTAAGATTTATATCTGTAGGGGGAATATACTGGGCTTGGTTGAGGTACTGAAAAGTATCCTGTGTTTTGAGCAAGTTGTGAGTGCGTTTGACACTCGGATCGGCCGGGTAGCCTTGCGTAGAATATCGTGGATATTCAGATATTTTTGTCGAATCATGATGATTGACTTCAGAGCGGGTCTGGAAGGTATCCTCGAACTTTTGTGTGTGTGAGGCTTGACCTAACGTTTCCTTCATGAATACGTTAGGTGGTAAGGCGATCTCTTCGCGAGAATCGAGCCTTTGTCTGTCGCTAGGAACAGCGGACGAGTCGAGTAGCGGGTAGGGAGCGCTGCGCGGGCTAGGGGTCCCGGCCGCGCCGTGTTCTGCTTCCTCTTGCATGAGGAAGTAGGACGGGCGGCGCTCCATCGATGTACCCGAGTTGGTTAACTCGTTTTTAATACCTCTCCGTATAGGATGTAGGATTTGGAAGGTGGACTCGCTTGACAGAGCTTCTTTCCTTGCTCGGATGTCAGGGTCCTACCTTGTAGCCTTGAAAAAGGCTTCCTTGGACGATAAATTAGAGCGGATGAGCTGAGTAATTTATCGGCGTGCCCCAGCGGTCGGTGACGAGCTTAGTGCTACGAAACCCGGGCGACACGTCTCGGAACGTCCCAGCGGGCGTACGATCTAATGAGAATATCAATAGATGTACCGGGTGGCGTCCTGACAGAAGAACTACGTTGGGCAATGAGCAGGATAAATAATCACTGGACTCGTAGATGCCAATGCGAGATCTGTGAGGAGAGAAGATATGCCTTGTGAGCAGTAGAAAGCCGTTCTGAGAGGAACTCGTGAGCAGAAGGGTCGTCAGCGTAGAGCGTGTAGAAGCTTCGTACTGTAGAGTGTAGTCGTCGAGAGCGGTGAGTGGAATGAATTTCGGAGGGCTCCGAGCGGGGTAATTATAGGGAGGTGGCCGCCTCCTGCCGCCCCCTGATTGGTCCGCTTAATTTCATTAGTTCACCTGTGTTTTCTTATTGGCTCGCACATTGTTTTCTCAGAATCTGCGAGTATGATAGCTGAGTTGGTCCTTCGGGGGTGGCTTCCCCGCGTCCGTCGCTGCGACGGGGTCCCCGGAGGTGGCTTCCGTGCGTCCGTTGCGGGGACAGGGACCTTGAGGTGTCTTCCCTGCGTCCGTTGTTCAGACGGGGTCCTCGGGTGGCTTCCCTGCGTCCGTTGTTTAGACGGGATCCCCGGGGGTGTCTTCCCTGCGTCCGTTGCTGAGACGGGGTCCCCGGGGTGGCTGCTGGACCAGAGGTGGTTGCTTGCCGCCTCCTGGTTGGTTCGCCTATTGTCTCTCGTGCAATCATTGTTTCTGATTGGCGAGTAGGCTTGCTAGAACTGTCCTTGTTAGTTTTAGAGGACATTTGATTGTCTGTTTGAGTTTTCTCATTCAAGGCGACTTGTTTCGAGATACTTGTCGCGTCTCTCTCGCCCAGTAAGTGTTTAGGGAGGTCGCCTTGTATGTTATTTGATAATATTTCACTTTTGAGAGAGAATTTCGTATTTTCTCTCTGGTGAAATATTTTGTTTGACGGAGTTATAACTCGACGTCTTATAAGCATTTGTGTGCCATGTCTACCTCTTTTTGGTAGCCCTGAAAAGGGCTGTTGAAAAGAGGGGGTGGTTTTCACCACACAATATAATTTGTATGCCGAATACGTGGAATAAAAAACCATAGGTAAGTCTGAGACAAGTTTTGTCGTTGCTGCCCAGGCTAGAATTCCCAGCTGATTTTCGTGATTGTTTCGTTCATTTGGTGCCAATTTTAGTCTAGTAGTGCAACAACCTTTGGAACTTTTTAATTTTACAATGGGATTGAGAAAATAAAGTGGATAAAGATTTAAAAAATGGGGTTTTCCCTATAAAATCTTGTCTATGCTGCCCAAACCCCAACTTACAACTGTATTTTATTGTTTGGTCTAGTTTTGTAAGGAACATACCTACCGATTCGTAATTCAGGAGCTACGAATTTCATTGTGGAAGAGGTTTTTACCTAATAACTACTGATAAATTGTTTTGTTTTCGCTAACCTCATTTGATATTCGTGATAGTTTTTTGTTCGATCGAGTTTCAGTCCAGTTAAAATAAACTAACGGAGTTTCAAAATTATGATCGGTGGGGATGAATAGAGGGGGTGATTCCAGTAAATCATATTTTATTCGTTCTCTTTTTCATCCTTTGGTTAAGATGTGCGAGAGATTGGGGATTTGATTTTAATGGACTGTTCTATATAAGTAACATACCTAACCGATTTCCGTGATTTTTGTTCGATTATTTTACTATGTAGTTTGCCCAAAGTATTTGGGCCCTCAGTGAAAACATTCCAAGCAAATTCAAATATAACACTGATGGGAGAGGGGGGTCATAGATAAATACCTCAGATAGTGTAGTCCCTGCATGTAAGGTGCATTACTTATCAATATATTTTATAGTTGAAGGTGCTAGGATACGCCAGTGGCCATCCAGACCAAAATTATACATGCCTTCAATAGTAGGTAATGTATTGTAGGTAGGTACATGGAGTTCAGTGAGAGGGTACTTTTTACTTCTTTATTTCCATTATCAATTAAACATAGCTCACAGCACAGAACAACGAATTCTAACAAATATAGCGAATGTTTATTATACATTATACAAATAACCTGGGGTAGGTATATTACGGATTGATCTGAAACTGGGAAAATGTATCCTCCGTTTTCGTGGGATGGGATGCAGAACCAACACAGAACATTTTTGAATAATGTTTGAACAGCGTTTTCTCGATTAAACGATCGGTTTTCTCGAACGGTTAAAAACTGTGATGTTAACCTTTTCAAACTGTGCTGTTAACCTTTCAAGTAATCGCACTAATCTTTAATAATCATTCTATGTTCCGTTTGAGAAGTTGACGATGGCTAAATGACGATGTAATAAACACCAAACTATAGCAAAGATGACGGAGTAACATAAAAGCAATGAAATAAACTTTCAAGTCTTCCTCAAGGTAGCTAAGCTGGTTCCTTGGGATTTTGGCTGTTGAAGTCGAGGTCTGCCCTGACTTCAACATCGAGTTGGTTTTATGAATCCGGGCTCTCCCCGAGTTGAGGCTCCGCTCGAGGAATTGTGTGACTCCACTGCTCGAGTGATGATTATGAATTCCGTTGGCGTCTGGAGGACTCCTCCAGCGATACTTGAGGCACTTCGAGCCCCAAGTGCCATTTATGAATCCGGCCCTCAGATTCCAAGGTAAGTTTAGTAATAAGGCATTTAGATTGGAGAGCATTAATTTTTGAATTCGTTTTGAGATAGGATTTACCCATAATCAACTATCAATCAGCTTATCAATTTTTGCAAGTTGATTCAGTGTGCTGACGAGTGACGCTCACAGGGAAGAAAATCGTGCAATCTGGGAAATTTCCCCACTTATTGTTTCACTCCCCCGCCGCCAGGCACCGACGCCTACGTATTCTTTTCATTACAGACAGGCTATAGCGTTGCGCTATTCTCAAAAATTCTCTATCCTGCTACCTATTTGATGCCAGAGCGGGTCTAGATATGATTTCCAATAACTCAAGATTCGAAATCACGAAGTAATTAGTTCATTCTGCTGCTGCTAGGCTTCGCATTCGTATTTGAAATCTTCGTTGAGCAAGAAGAAAGAAGTCGGTCAGGAAAGGAAGTTGCATCAGAGATCCACCACCACAACCACCACCAACGCCCTCCAGAAACCCAACAACTCATTTATAACCTACCAAGCACTTAGTATTTACTTTTTACTGTCCATGTGCTAATGTTTCCTCTGCTTATCCTTTTCCTTGTTAATTCTGTTTGACTATAATATTTAATAATAATTAACGTTCATTCTTGGTTTTGGTTCATCTGCATTTTTTACGCCAACTTAGAATGTCGTTTGATAACCATCTTGGTTTGCCTGAAGAAGTGTTTGAAATCATTTTGCAACATTTAGATACGGAAGATGTTCAATCTTGCTCGTTAGTTTGCCTTGGTTGGCGCAATGCCGTCAATAGTGACTGCATCTGGAAGAAGCTGTGCAAGAAAAACATATCGGAGGAGAGATTGAAGTTACGGGCTGAACGCAAGAGAGTGGGATCTTCGTGTGAAGTGTTCGAAACTGAGAATGCTAAATCATTCGAAAGTCCCTACTTCTTGTTCAAAGTCTCCAGTCTAGGTTTTGGAAGTGGCTTGGTCATGACGTCCGCTATCTGGTCTTCGGTGGGGATATACTTGACTTGTAGAGCTCCTTCCAAGACCTTTTCTC
This sequence comes from Adelphocoris suturalis, assembly GCA_030762985.1. NCBI lineage: Eukaryota > Metazoa > Arthropoda > Insecta > Hemiptera > Miridae > Adelphocoris > Adelphocoris suturalis. Next base: position 6,467,491 of record JAUMHS010000013.1, read on the forward strand.
TAATGAAGAAGTATTTAATCTTGATGTGCTTCGTCCTGTGATGGTTCTCAGGATTATGGCAAAGACGTATTGTAGCCTGGTTGTCTATTTGAAGAACAGGTACTTGCTGTGGACCACCCATTTCTTCATACAGTCTAGATAGCCATATGATTTCCTTAACAGCCTCATGTGCCGCTACCGGTTCTGCCTCGGTTGTTGAAGTCGCAGTCAATTTCTGTCGTTGACTAAGCCACGATACAGCTCCTCCTGCATAAGTCACTACAACTCCTGAAGTAGAGCCACCACTCTTGTAGCAACCTACAAAATCTGCATCACTGTAACAGTTCAACTTGCTGCCGCCATCTGCTCTAAACCATATTCCCATATTACAAGTACCTGCTATATAGCGAAACACTCTTTTTAATCTCACTACATCTTCCACACTTGGACAGTCTAGAGTTCTTGACAAGACACTCACACTGTATGCTAGATCTGGTCTAGTGCCTATCATCAAATACATTAATGCTCCCAGTATGGAAGATGCTTCTCTGTATGGGAAAGTATTCTTTTTGTCGCATTCTTGAGTTTCATGTTCTCCCATTTTCACCATGGGCGTAGACACTGGTTTACATTCACTGTACTTGAATCACTCTAATAGCTTCCTTGCGTATGCTTGCTGACAGATTTTAATTGAACCATCCTTGAAGCGTTCAATTTCGAATCCCAAAAAATAAGATGCTGGTTTAACAGTTATTTTAAATTCTTTCTTCAACTCTTTTATGAATAATTCAGCTTCTTCTTGACTCTTTGCCATAACAAGTCCATCATCAACGAATAATGAAACCATTATCTTCTGATTGTGATGTTCTCTTAAATGAAGACAAGGATCAGTTTCACTTGTTTTAAACCCTGCTTCTTTCATATACGTGGTAAATATCTTACTCCAGCACCTTGGGGCCTGTTTCAGTCCATACAAGCTTTTCAATAATTTACAGACATTTTTGGTTCCATCAGTGTATCCTTTTGGCCGCTCCATGTATATATTTTCATCCAAATGTCCATACAAAAATGCAGTTGATACGTCAAACTGAATCAAATGCAAATTTTCTTTTGCAGCAACACTCACCATGGCTCGAATCGTGCTTAATTTTGCTACTGGACTGAAGGTTTCATTAAAATCAACTCCATACCTTTGGCTGTAACCTTTTATAACAACTCTGGCCTTGTACTTATCTACTGAACCATCTGGATTCATTTTAACTCTAAAAACCCACTTAGACGGTATCACTCTAGATCCTTTTGGCAAACTTGTCAACTTCCATGTATGGTTTTCCTTTAATGATCTTATCTCGCTGTCCATTGCTTCTTTCCAATGATTTTTATCATTTCCACTTAGAGCTTCTTCATAAGTTTCAGGTGTGGTTATTTGAAAAACTGATTCTTCTCCAAACATCACTTAGTCTTGTAAGTATGCCGGCTTAGACAACTTTGAACGGTCCCTCAAACCTATGGAAACAAATCTTAAACACTAGCCGCTCCAGCTCGCTACGCTCGCCTCCACGTCCAGCCGGGGGGCAAGCCCCCCGGACCCCCCATTAAATTGCTCGCTTCGCTCGCAATGTGGCAGATAGAGAATGTTGCTCGCTTCGCTCGCAAAGTGTGGTATGTAAGGAATGTTGCTCGCTTCGCTCGCAAAGTGTGGCTGTATACATGCGATGTATTACAGTTGAAACATGTAGGGGATGTTGCTCGCTTCGCTCGCAAACGATAGATCTCTAAGGGTAGGTTTATCTTCTGTAGGGGATGCTGCTCGCTTCGCTCGCTTGAGGTAGTTATACTGCCCACCCAACTTGGCAGACGTTTTTTTCTGTTGGAAATTCTTACAAACAAATTAAATCTTATAAAACTACGTGGAACCACAAAAAAGTTTATTTGGGTAATGTTGCTTGCTTCGCTCGCAAGGTATTGCGTAGAAGTGCAAATGGGAAACCCCCTGCGAGTCCCTTCTGGTGAGCAACGTTGTGAAACGCCGGCGGCCTCGATCAACTTCCGCAATTTAATCGTTTCGCCTCGCTTTCGCTCGCAATTTGACCGAGTTCTCGTCACTTTTTTCGATATCTGATTTCGGATTCAGATTCGGCGGGATCAAAGCTGTATTTCGCCCGCGAAAACCGTTCCGAAAAACGTACCTTTACGGGGTATATTTTAATGGGAAAAAACGTAGTTTTTCGTCGGACTTTTCGAGAAAACACGGTCCGTACTCTCGCATTTTTTTGACGCATTTCCCGCTACTTTTTTTGCGATCCGATCGCGCCGTCGTCTTCCTACGAAACCGGTATTTTTCCGGAATTTTCGACGGCCGTTTAGAGGGGTAGAGGAAGCGGGGAAGTCCAAAAAGCGCACATTAATTCTTACTTCGACCCCCCCTCCGCCCTACGGCCCATGGTTCGGGTGGGATTAGACAATTTTAAATTCGCTCGTTCCCCCTTTCGGAAAATCTCAAGAAGATCCCCCCACTCGTACACTCCCCCCACTCAGCCGTTTGGCCGTGCATAGACACGACAGACAGACAGACGGAGTTTCATTCTTATAAATAGTATAGATTTGGTCTTTTCAAGAAGCCTCAAACTGCTGTTTCAACATATTCCAAGCATCAAACGCTGTTTCTTGATCCATAATTTTCTGGTACACTACATCAGTAACAGAACTTGCGATCATTGACTTCGCGTAACTATTTGCCTTTCTGAATAATGGACACTTTTGGACTTGTGCTCTTTTAACTCATCTTCTGAATAATACTGTTCACTCTCAGATGATTCACTTTCTTCTGATCCTTCTTTCTTGTCAGACTCTTCTTGGCCTCCTTTCTTTTCTTCATCTTGAACCTCCAAGTCTTTGAGCGGCAACTTCACATACTCACACTGACTTAGCTTCTCCTGGAATAAGACATCTCTGCTTAGAATGACTTTATTTTGTTCTTTAACCCAGATGCGGTAACGCTCATCTTCGTCGTAGCTGATCAGGTACCCTTTTATGGCCTTTTTGTCCATTTTCTTTCGTCTCTTGTCAGAAATGTGAGCGTAACAGACTGAACCGATAATTCTCAAATGCTTAATTCTCGGTTTTTTACCAATCCATAGCTCATATGGACTTACATTTTCTACCGACGACTTTCCGGTTCTATTTGGTATGTACAACGATGTAGCTACAAGCTCTGCCCACATGGCTTCCGGAAAAACCAAATCTGCATTGGAATACTTAAATGTTCTGGCCATTTCAACAATTGTACGAAAGTCTCTCTCATAAATTGCGTTTTGTTGAGGTGTGTATGGGGCTGTCAACCGCTGTGTGACCCCAGCATTACTCAAAATCTCTCTGATCGTGTTGTGGTCCATTTCACCTCCATTGTCACTAATCATTTCACTGATCGAATGGCCTAACATTTTTGCATGCTGAAGTACCTTTTTGAGCATTTCTTTTACCTCTGATTTTTCTGTCATCAACTAGCCATACCGAAACTTTGTATAGTTGTCCTTGAAGACAACTAAATACCTTTTCTTAGTATAAGACTTTTCAAAGGGACCACAAACGTCAGCTGAGAATAATTCCCCTGGTTTGGTCGATTTTTCTCTATGGCCAAATGGCTTTCTATGAGCTTTACCATAGATGCAAGGCTCACATAACTGCTTTTCATCCTTTGGTACATTCAGACACAAGTCTTTTTGCATTTTTGCCAGCACATGCTTCCTGTCCTGGTGGCCCCACCTTTCTTGGTACAACTGCAACTTGTTCTCAACAAAATTTACCCTGGGAATTTCTGTTGGTAACACTGGTTCAATTTTTGCCTTGAATAAAGTGCCTCCTTGTTCCCTTGATCCACTCACCAACAGCTTTCCCTGATTTAAAAGCCAGCATTCTGTAGCTATCGACTTGAAAATGCTCTTTGGATTCCTGTCTTGCGCTGCCAGAACAGAAAACAAATTTCTACACAAATTTGGTACATAACAGACATCCTTCAGCAAAAATTCTTTCCCAGTCGTCAAGTTTTTTACTCTTACTGTTCCTTTTCCTATGGCTGGGAGAACTTCAGTTCCTGCAGCTTTTATGCCTGATGGATTTTTAAATGTCTCAAAATCCACGTAGTACGAATCACAGTTCGTGACATGTCTTGTTGCTCCATTGTCTATCCACCACTTGGACGGATGAGTGGACGAATCTGCTGTCAATGCCTCTTCTACAAGCAAAAGTCCTGCGACAGAAGTTGCTGACACTGGCTGAGTTTTCTTGGGTCTTCCGTCTGAAATCCACTTTTCACAGTCATTCACCCAATGCCCAACCTTTTTGCAGTAATTGCATGAGGACTTATTAGGTTTTTTCGTAGCTTTACTCTTATTTTGCTTTTCATTAGCTGCTATTAATGCCTCTTGATTCTCATGAGAAACAGAAATTTTTTCTTCTTGTTTCATAAAATTTCTTTCAAAAGAACACAGCTGAACTGTTAAATCATCGAATGTTTTATTTTGATCATCTTTTAATAACATCCAACTTGATTTAAAACTAATGAAAGAACTTGGCAAAATGTGCAGCATCTTACACACGAGTAATATCGCACTCTCAGTGCAATAGGGCCACAACTCGAAAATTCGAATTTTTCAGGACGCTCAGTTGAAAGTTTTGAACGCGTGTAGAAAATTCAAGCTAATGTTTCAGATCTTGAAAGTGCTATAAAATCCTTCCGTTACTGGTCTGAAAACAGGTATTGTCCAGTTTTTCTACGTGCATAGTGTAGTTTATGCCCTAGTCGACTTACTTCCTTGTTGCATTGAAATATCTCAAGTGTTAGAAGTTACGGCTTCATCCTTAACACCATATATCCTGCATACTATCGATACAACAATAAAAACCACAAATAATAACGTCGTTTTTAACACAATTTATTATTTTTTATTAATAATTAATTTTTAGTGGATGATTTTTTTATTGTCTTATTGAATTATTAATACCCTAGGAGGTTGGTTACTAGTAATCTTAGATTTTTTATGTTTGAAAAAAATGGAATAATTTAAGATAAAATTTATTGGTAAATGGAATATAAAATCAAAATAGAAATTAATTCAAACTTTTGTAGAAACTGTGGTGTACTTTGGGGATGATGTTGTTGTGGCACAAGTCCATCAAGTCCTTTGCTTTGGCCGCTGGGATCTTCGGTGGCTTCTTGTAGGCTGGACTCAACTTCTTGGATGGTGGACGCCCTTGTGCTCGCTTCCGCTCAAAACAAATTTCTTTAAACTCTTCTGCCCTGTGGTCCGTCTTGTACTTCAGCTCAGACTCTCCCTTCACTATTTTAATTACCTTCATCTCCGTCCACAAAACCTTTTCCTTGGCACCGTTAATTTTAAAATTTACTTGCCTGTCAGCTTCTAATTTTTTCAAGTCCACTACGTCTTCTGTAGCCACTTCATTCACAATGAAGGGCTTCCCCGTTTTTTTGGCGTTTCTTAAAACTGGAGTCCAGTGCTGGGGTACCGCAATCGGAATGTTCGTTGACTCTCCATTCGCTCTTTTGGCCATTTTAAGAACGCGCTGTTTTTCACGCTCAATGGTTGAATGCATCGCGTCACCTTCGTTCTGAGTGTGACCAACTATCAGGTATTTGTGGGTAATGGAGGGGATGTCCATAGTTGTCACTGCATGTATGTACATGCACGCCATAGCTTTGTTCTTTTGTTGGCCTACACAATTATCTGAGTAGAAAATAACATCTTTTCCCACACAGAAATTCTTAAGAAAATGGAGTACGAAGCTTCCAATCTCATTGACTCCGCGATTCGCAATGGATTCATTCCAAAAGTAACAATGGCCTTGAGCACAGCCAATGTCATAAAGTGTAAAATTGTAGCAGTTCAATTTCCTTTTATAGTACAATGAATTTACTTCACCACAAGGAGTTTGAAGAACAGCTTGGAGATCGTAGCACACTACTTTCGATGAAGTCTGGTCTTCTTTGGAAAGTTCCGCATCTCTCCTTTTCTCTTCCCGTATGGCCTCCTTGTTCAGTTGGTGTTCTTGATACTTTGCTTCCATTTTTTGTTTCTCTTCTGGGCTCGAATTTGAGTAGGATGTGCATAAAGTACACTGATCTTTTTTTTGGAATAAAAAATCCCAAGTTGAATTCGGTATTGAATGTGTTTTCATAGGCAGACTTTTTGGCAAATGGCTGGTTGTTCTTTTTCATCGCTGCAACATACATACGATACATTTCCGCAATAGTGAGACTACCATCCAAGTATTCCCTTGAAGTTTGATTCCGAAGGTAATGTGATTCAATCCTTGCGAATGAATTGATGTGATCTTTGATGGATGTTTTCATTTCAGCTGAGAGCCTATTTGGTCGGTTGGAATGCTTTCCCTTCAGGTCCTTTCCAACAATCCCGTTGCAATCGACTTTCTTCCAACAGTTTCGTATGAACTTGTCGCTAACATTCAATGTGTTCATGAAAATTTTTTTGCAAACACGAATTTTTTCGCCATTCACTGACAAGAAGAACTGAACGTTTTCTCCTCTCGGTTTACACCCAACTTTTGCATTGCACATCTTTATAGAGGTTTTCTTTAAATGGGCTATTACAAAATTTCTTCTCAATTGTGAAGATCCGAGAGACTTCCAATATTTTTCATTTATATTTTTTTGAATTTCGCTTGTGATTCTGGCTGTGCACGCTAGCCTACATTTGGGATCGATGGTTGAACATGCACCTTTCACAGTCTTCGAAGGAACAACCTTTCCTTTTTTTGTTGTGTACGATAAACCAGCGTTAACCCTGGCTTTCTTGATATTCCTGCGCCAGCTGGAGGGGTCTGCAGTCCGTTTTCGAGATTTTTTCTTTGGATCATTTTCCCTGCTCCCTTCTTCAGTAAAATTTTCAGAAAAGTTGTGATTTTCTTCAGAGACGAGTACTACTGCTTGAGAATCACGAGGCTCGTCAACCACTTCGTGAGACGTCTCGATATTATTATCACTGCTGTTTGGGGCGCACTGAGTTTCTTCTCCAGGGGTAGGAGAAATGTACAAATCAATTAAGCTCGTAGTTCCGGGTTCAGAGAGTTGAAAATCCTGGGAAGTACTCGCGTAATGAATTGGAAGCGGTTGCTGCATGAAATCCTGGGAAGCGGCAGAAAAGCTCTTCGTGCTTTCTTCTTGTTGGCCAAAATCTTCATCTGAATCAGCAGTTTCGGACTCATAAGCAGATGAAGATGATGCTGGCTGATAGGTACGATCCTCTTCACTATCCTCTATCTCATCTAGAAATTTGTCTCCGGATTCACTACTATCTGACGAGAGGCGATCGTAATGGCTGAGGGTCCCGTCTCGTTCCTGTATGACTTTTGAAACTACATTCCTAAGCAATCCAAATGTGT
>JAUMHS010000013.1:6479888-6484888 GCA_030762985.1 Adelphocoris suturalis
GACTGACTGACTCGACTGGCTGACTCGACTGGCTGACTTGACTGACTGACTGACTTGACTGACTGACTGACTTGACTGACTGACTGACTTGACTGACTGACTGACTGACTGACTTGACTGACTGACTTGACTGACTGACTTGACTGACTGACTTGACTGACTGACTTGACTGACTGACTCGACTGACTGACTTGACTGACTTGACTGACTGACTGACTGACTGACTTGACTGACTGACTGACTTGACTGACTGACTGACTTGACTGACTGACTGACTGACTGACTGACTTGACTGACTGACTGACTGACTGACTGACTTGACTGACTGACTGACTTGACTGACTGACTGACTTGACTGACTTGACTGACTTGACTGACTTGACTGACTTGACTGACTGACTTGACTGACTGACTTGACTGACTGACTGACCGACTTGACTGACTGACTCGACTGACCGACTCGACTGACCGACTCGACTGACTGACTTGACTGACTGACTTGACTGACTGACTTGACTGACTGACTTGACTGACTGACTTGACTGACTTGACTGACTGACTTGACTGACTGACTTGACTGACTGACTTGACTGACCGACTTGACTGACCGACTTGACTGACCGACTTGACTGACCGACTTGACTGACCGACTTGACTGACCGACTTGACTGACCGACTGACTGACTGACTTGACTGACCGACTTGACTGACTGACTTGACTGACCGACTTGACTGACTGACTTGACTGACTGACTTGACTGACTGACTTGACTGACTGACTTGACTGACTGACTTGACTGACTGACTTGACTGACTGACTTGACTGACTGACTTGACTGACTGACTGACTGACTGACTTGACTGACTGACTGACTGACTGACTGACTGACTTGACTGACTGACTGACTTGACTGACTGACTCGACTGACCGACTAGACTGACCGACCCGACTGACCTACTCGACTGACTGACTCTCGACTGACCGACTCGACTGACTTGACTGACTGACTGGACTGACTGACTGACTTGACTGACTGACTTGACTGACTGACTTGACTGACTGACTTGACTGACTGACTTGACTGACTGACTTGACTGACTGACTTGACTGACTGACTTGACTGACTGACTTGACTGACCGACTTGACTGACCGACTTGACTGACTGACTTGACTGACTGACTTGACTGACTGACTGACTTGACTGACTGACTGACTTGACTGACTTGACTGACTGACTGACTTGACTGACTGACTGACTGACTGACTTGACTGACTGACTTGACTGACTGACTGACTTGACTGACTGACTTGACTGACCGACTTGACTGACCGACTTGACTGACCGACTTGACTGACCGACTTGACTGACCGACTTGACTGACCGACTTGACTGACCGACTTGACTGACCGACTTCTGACTTGACTGACTGACTTGACTGACTGACTGACTTGACTGACTGACTGACTTGACTGACTGACTGACTTGACTGACTGACTGACTGACTGACTTGACTGACTGACTGACTTGACTGACTGACTGACTTGACTGACTGACTGACTTGACTGACTGACTGACTTGACTGACTGACTGACTTGACTGACTGACTGACTTGACTGACTGACTTGACTGACTGACTGACTGACTGACTGACTGACTGACTGACTGACTGACTTGACTGACTGACTGACTTGACTGACTGACTGATTCGACTGACTGACTGACTTGACTGACTGACTGACTTGACTGACTGACTGACTCGACTGACTGACTCGACTGACTGACTGACTGACTTGACTGACTGACTGACTTGACTGACTGACTTGACTGACTGACTGACTGACTGACTGACTGACTGACTGACTGACTGACTGACTGACTGACTGACTGACTGACTGACTGACTTGACTGACTGACTTGACTGACTTGACTGACTGACTGACTTGACTGACTGACTTGACTGACTTGACTGACTGACTGACTTGACTGAATGACTGACTCGACTGACTGACTGACTTGACTGACTGACTTGACTGACTGACTTGACTGACTGACTTGACTGACTGACTTGACTGACTGACTTGACTGACTGACTTGACTGACTGACTTGACTGACTGACTTGACTGACTGACTTGACTGACTGACTTGACTGACTGACTTGACTGACTGACTGACTGACTGACTGACTTGACTGACTGACTGACTTGACTGACTTGACTGACTTGACTGACTGACTGACTTGACTGACTGACTGACTTGACTGACTGACTGACTTGACTGACTGACTGACTGACTGACTGACTTGACTGACTGACTTGACTGACTGACTTGACTGACTGACTTGACTGACTGACTTGACTGACTGACTTGACTGACTGACTTGACTGACCGACTGACTGACTGACTTGACTGACTGACTGACTGACTGACTTGACTGACTGACTGACTGACTGACTGACTGACTGACTTGACTGACTGACTGACTTGACTGACTGACTGACTTGACTGACTGACTTGACTGACTGACTGACTGACTGACTTGACTGACTGACTGACTGACTGACTTGACTGACTGACTGACTGACTGACTTGACTGACTGACTTGACTGACTGACTTGACTGACTGACTGACTGACTGACTTGACTGACTGACTTGACTGACTGACTGACTGACTGACTTGACTGACTGACTGACTTGACTGACTGACTTGACTGACTGACTTGACTGACTGACTGACTGACTGACTTGACTGACTGACTTGACTGACTGACTTGACTGACTGACTTGACTGACTGACTTGACTGACTGACTTGACTGACCGACTTGACTGACCGACTTGACTGACCGACTTGACTGACCGACTTGACTGACTGACTTGACTGACTGACTTGACTGACTGACTTGACTGACTGACTGACTGACTGACTGACTTGACTGACTGACTGACTGACTTGACTGACTGACTGACTTGACTGACTGACTTGACTGACTGACTTGACTGACTGACTTGACTGACTGACTGACTTGACTGACTGACTGACTTGACTGACTGACTGACTGACTTGACTGACTGACTTGACTGACTGACTGACTGACTGACTGACTGACTGACTTGACTGACTGACTTGACTGACTGACTTGACTGACTGACTTGACTGACTGACTTGACTGACTGACTGACTGACTGACTTGACTGACTGACTGACTGACTTGACTGACTGACTGACTCGACTGACTGACTGACTCGACTGACTGACTGACTCGACTGACTGACTGACTCGACTGACTGACTGACTCGACTGACTGACTGACTCGACTGACTGACTGACTTGACTGACTGACTGACTGACTGACTGACTGACTGACTGACTGACTTGACTGACTTGACTGACTGACTGACTTGACTGACTGACTGACTGACTGACTTGACTGACTGACTGACTTGACTGACTGACTGACTTGACTGACTGACTGACTTGACTGACTGACTGACTTGACTGAATGACTGACTCGACTGACTGACTGACTTGACTGACTGACTTGACTGACTGACTTGACTGACCGACTCGACCGACCGACTCGACCGACCGACTCGACCGACCGACTCGACTGACCGACTTGACTGACCGACTTGACTGACTGACTTGACTGACTGACTTGACTGACTGACTTGACTGACTGACTTGACTGACTGACTTGACTGACTGACTGACTTGACTGACTGACTTGACTGACTGACTTGACTGACTGACTTGACTGACCGACTTGACTGACCGACTTGACTGACTGACTTGACTGACTGACTTGACTGACTGACTTGACTGACTGACTTGACTGACTGACTTGACTGACTGACTTGACTGACTGACTTGACTGACTGACTGACTGACTTGACTGACTGACTGACTGACTGACTTGACTGACTGACTTGACTGACTGACTTGACTGACTGACTGACTGACCTGACTGACTGACTGACTGACTGACTGACTGACGACTGACTGACTGACTGACTGACTGACTGACTGACTGACTGACTGACTGACTGACTGACTGACTGACTGACTGACTGACCTGACTGACCTGACTGACCTGACTGACCTGACTGACTGACTGACTTGACTGACTGACTTGACTGACTGACTTGACTGACTGACTTGACTGACTGACTGACTTGACTGACTGACTTGACTGACTGACTTGACTGACTGACTTGACTGACTGACTTGACTGACTGACTTGACTGACTGACTTGACTGACTTGACTGACTGACTGACTTGACTGACTGACTCGACTGACTGACTCGACTGACTGACTCGACTGGCTGACTGACTGACTGACTGACTGACTGACTGACTGACTGACTGACTTGACTGACTGACTGACTTGACTGACTGACTGACTTGACTGACTGACTGACTTGACTGACTGACTGACTTGACTGACTTGACTGACTGACTTGACTGACCGACTCGATTGACTGACTTGACTGACTGACTGACTGACTGACTGACTTGACTGACTGACTGACTCGACTGACTGACTGACTTGACTGACTGACTTGACTGACTGACTTGACTGACTGACTTGACTGACTGACTTGACTGACTGACTTGACTGACTGACTTGACTGACTGACTGACTGACTTGACTGACTGACTTGACTGACTGACTGACTTGACTGACCGACTCGACTGACCGACTTGACTGACTGACTTGACTGACTGACTTGACTGACTGACTTGACTGACTGACTTGACTGACTGACTTGACTGACTGACTGACTCGACTGACTGACTCGACTGACTGACTTGACTGACTGACTTGACTGACTGACTTGACTGACTGACTGACTTGACTGACTGACTGACTTGACTGACTGACTGAATTGACTGACTGACTGACTTGACTGACTTGACTGACTTGACTGACTGACTTGACTGACTGACTTGACTGACTGACTTGACTGACTTGACTGACTTGACTGACTGACTGAC
>JAUMHS010000013.1:6492388-6590323 GCA_030762985.1 Adelphocoris suturalis
ACCGACTTGACTGACCGACTTGACTGACCGACTTGACTGACCGACTTGACTGACCGACTTGACTGACTGACTGACTTGACTGACTGACTTGACTGACTGACTTGACTGACTGACTTGACTGACTGACTGACTTGACTGACTGACTTGACTGACTGACTTGACTGACTGACTTGACTGACCGACTTGACTGACTGACTTGACTGACCGACTTGACTGACTGACTTGACTGACTGACTTGACTGACCGACTTGACTGACCGACTTGACTGACCGACTTGACTGACTGACTTGACTGACTGACTTGACTGACCGACTTGACTGACTGACTTGACTGACTGACTGACTGACTGACTGACTGACTGACTGACTTGACTGACTGACTTGACTGACTGACTTGACTGACTGACTTGACTGACTGACTTGACTGACTGACTGACTGACTGACTGACTTGACTGACTTGACTGACTGACTGACTTGACTGACTGACTTGACTGACTGACTTGACTGACTGACTTGACTGACTGACTTGACTGACTGACTGACTGACTGACTGACTGACTGACTGACTGACTGACTTGACTGACTGACTTGACTGACTGACTGACTGACTTGACTGACTGACTGACTGACTGACTGACTGACTGACTTGACTGACTGACTTGACTGACTGACTTGACTGACTGACTTGACTGACTGACTTGACTGACTGACTTGACTGACTGACTTGACTGACTGACTTGACTGACTGACTTGACTGACTGACTTGACTGACTGACTTGACTGACTGACTTGACTGACTGACTGACTTGACTGACTGACTTGACTGACCGACTTGACTGACCGACTTGACTGACTGACTTGACTGACTGACTTGACTGACTGACTGACTTGACTGACTGACTTGACTGACTGACTTGACTGACTGACTTGACTGACTGACTTGACTGACTGACTTGACTGACTGACTTGACTGACTGACTTGACTGACTGACTTGACTGACTGACTTGACTGACCGACTTGACTGACTGACTTGACTGACTGACTTGACTGACTGACTTGACTGACTGACTTGACTGACTGACTTGACTGACTGACTTGACTGACCGACTTGACTGACCGACTTGACTGACCGACTTGACTGACTGACTGACATGACTGACTGACTTGACTGACTGACTTGACTGACTGACTTGACTGACTGACTTGACTGACTGACTTGACTGACTGACTTGACTGACTGACTTGACTGACTGACTTGACTGACTGACTTGACTGACTGACTTGACTGACCGACTTGACTGACTGACTGACTGACTGACTGACTGACTTGACTGACTGACTGACTGACTTGACTGACTGACTTGACTGACTGACTTGACTGACTGACTTGACTGACTGACTTGACTGACTGACTGACTGACTGACTTGACTGACTGACTTGACTGACTGACTGACTGACTTGACTGACTGACTGACTGACTTGACTGACTGACTGACTTGACTGACTGACTGACTTGACTGACTGACTTGACTGACTGACTTGACTGACTGACTGACTGACCGACCGACCGACCGACCGACCGACTGACTGACCTGACTGACCTGACAGACTGACTGACCTGACTGACCTCGACTGACCGACTGACCGACTGACTGACTGACTGACTGACTGACTGACTGACTTGACTGACTGACTGACTGGCTTGACTGACTGACTCGACTGACTGACTCGACTGACTGACTGACTGACTGACCGACTGACTGACTGACTTGACTGCCTGACTTGACTGACTGACTTGACTGACTGACTTGACTGACTGACTTGACTGACTGACTTGACTGACTGACTTGACTGACCGACTGACCGACTGACCGACTGACCGACTGACCGACTGACCGACTGACTGACTGACTGACTGACTGACTGACTGACTGACTGACTGACTGACTGACTGACTGACTGACTGACTGACTGACTGACTGACTGACTGACTGACTGACTGACTGACTGACTGACTGACTGACTGACTGACTGACTGACTGACTGACTTGACTGACTTGACTGACTGACTGACTGACTTGACTGACTGACTTGACTGACTGACTGACTCGACTGACTGACTGACTGACTGACTTGACTGACTGACTTGACTGACTGACTTGACTGACTGACTTGACTGACCGACTTGACTGACTGACTGACCGACTTGACTGACTGACTTGACTGACTGACTTGACTGACTGACTTGACTGACTGACTTGACTGACTGACTTGACTGACTGACTTGACTGACTGACTTGACTGACTGACTTGACTGACTGACTTGACTGACTGACTTGACTGACTGACTTGACTGACCGACTTGACTGACCGACTTGACTGACCGACTTGACTGACCGACTTGACTGACCGACTTGACTGACTGACTTGACTGACTGACTTGACTGACCGACTTGACTGACTTTGACTGACCGACTTGACTGACCGACTTGACTGACCGACTTGACCGACTTGACTGACCGACTTGACTGACCGACTTGACTGACCGACTTGACTGACCGACTTGACTGACCGACTTGACTGACCGACTTGACTGACCGACTTGACTGACCGACTTGACTGACTCGACTGACTGACTGACTGACTGACTGACTTGACTGACTTGACTGACTGACTTGACTGACTGACTTGACTGACTGACTTGACTGACTGACTCGACTGACTGACTGACTGACTGACTTGACTGACTGACTTGACTGACTGACTGACTGACTGACTTGACTGACTGACTTGACTGACTGACTTGACCGACTGACTTGACTGACTGACTTGACTGACTGACTGACCGACTGACTTGACCGACTGACTTGACCGACTGACTTGACCGACTGACTTGACCGACTGACTTGACCGACTGACTTGACCGACTGACTTGACCGACTGACTTGACTGACTGACTTGACTGACCGACTTGACTGACCGACTTGACTGACCGACTTGACTGACCGACTTGACTGACCGACTGACTGACCGACTGACTGACCGACTGACTGACCGACTGACTGACCGACTGACTGACCGACTGACTGACCGACTGACTGACGGACTGACCGACTGACTGACCGACTGACTGACCGACTGACTGACCGACTGACTGACCGACTGACTGCTCTCACTTTCCCACGCTCTCACTTTCCCACGCTCTCACTTTCCCACGCTCTCACTTTCCCACGCTCTCACTTTCCCACGCTCTCACTTTCCCACGCTCTCACTTTCCCACGCTCTCACTTTCCCACGCTCTCACTTTCCCACGCTCTCACTTTCCCACGCTCTCACTTTCCCACGCTCTCACTTTCCCACGCTCTCACTTTCCCACGCTCTAATTTTCCCACGCTCTCACTTTCCCACGCTCTCACTTTCCCACGCTCTCACTTTCCCACGCTCTCACTTTCCCACGCCCTCACTTTCCCATGCTCTAATTTTCCCACGCTCTCACTTTCCCACGCTCTCACTTTCCCACGCTCTCACTTTCCCACGCTCTCACTTTCCCACGCTCTCACTTTCCCACGCTCTCACTTTCCCACGCTCTCACTTTCCCACGCTCTCACTTTCCCACGCTCTCACTTTCCCACGCTCTCACTTTCCCACGCTCTCACTTTCCCACGCTCTCACTTTTCCCACGCTCTCACTTTCCCACGCTCTAACTTTCCCACGCTCTCACTTTCCCACGCTCTCTTTCCCACGCTCTCACTTTCCCACTGCTCTCACTTTCCCACGCTCTCACTTTCCCACGCTCTCACTTTCCCACGCTCTCACTTTCCCACGCTCTCACTTTCCCACGCTCTCACTTTCCCACGCTCTCACTTTCCCACGCTCTCCATTTCCCACGCTCTCTTTCCCACTTTCCCACGCTCTCACTTTCCCACGCTCTCACTTTCCCACGCTCTCACTTTCCCACGCTCTCACTTTCCCACGCTCTCACTTTCCCACGCTCTCACTTTCCCACGCTCTCACTTTCCCACGCTCTCACTTTCCCACGCTCTCACTTTCCCACGCTCTCACTTTCCCACGCTCTTTCCCACGCTCTCACTTTCCCACGCTCTCACTTTCCCACGCTCTCACTTTCCCACGCTCTCACTTTCCCACGCTCTCACTTTCCCACGCTCTCACTTTCCCACGCTCTCACTTTCCCACGCTCTTCCTTTCCCACGCTCTCACTTTCCCACGCTCTCACTTTCCCACGCTCTCACTTTCCCACGCTCTCACTTTCCCACGCTCTCCTTTCCCACGCTCTCACTTTCCCACGCTCTCACTTTCCCACGCTCTCACTTTCCCACGCTCTCACTTTCCCACGCTCTCACTTTCCCACGCTCTAACTTTCCCACGCTCTCACTTTCCCACGCTCTCACTTTCCCACGCTCTCACTTTCCCACGCTCTCACTTTCCCACGCTCTCACTTTCCCACGCTCTCACTTTCCCACGCTCTCACTTTCCCACGCTCTCACTTTCCCACGCTCTCACTTTCCCACGCTCTCACTTTCCCACGCTCTCACTTTCCCACGCTCTCACTTTCCCACGCTCTCACTTTCCCACGCTCTCACTTTCCCACGCTCTCACTTTCCCACGCTCTCACTTTCCCACGCTCTCACTTTCCCACGCTCTCACTTTCCCACGCTCTCACTTTCCCACGCTCTCACTTTCCCACGCTCTAATTTTCCCACGCTCTCACTTTCCCACGCTCTCACTTTCCCACGCTTTCCCACGCTCTCACTTTCCCACGCTCTCACTTTCCCACGCTCTCACTTTCCCACGCTCTCACTTTCCCACGCTCTCACTTTCCCACGCTCTCACTTTCCCACGCTCTCACTTTCCCACGCTCTAACTTTCCCACGCTCTCACTTTCCCACGCTCTCACTTTCCCACGCTCTAACTTTCCCACGCTCTCACTTTCCCACGCTCTCACTTTCCCACGCTCTCACTTTCCCACGCTCTCACTTTCCCACGCTCTTACCCTCTTTTTCCCACGCTCTCACTTTCCCACGCTCTCACTTTCCCACGCTCTCACTTTCCCACGCTCTCACTTTCCCACGCTCTCACTTTCCCACGCTCTCACTTTCCCACGCTCTCACTTTCCCACGCTCTCACTTTCCCACGCTCTCACTTTCCCACGCTCTCACTTTCCCACGCTCTCACTTTCCCACGCTCTCACTTTCCCACGCTCTCACTTTCCCACGCTCTCACTTTCCCACGCTCTCACTTTCCCACGCTCTCACTTTCCCACGCTCTCACTTTCCCACGCTCTCACTTTCCCACGCTTTCACTTTCCCACGCTCTCACTTTCCCACGCTCTCACTTTCCCACGCTCTCACTTTCCCACGCTCTCACTTTCCCACGCTCTCACTTTCCCACGCTCTCACTTTCCCACGCTCTCACTTTCCCACGCTCTCACTTTCCCACGCTCTCACTTTCCCACGCTCTCACTTTCCCACGCTCTCACTTTCCCACGCTCTCACTTTCCCACGCTCTCACTTTCCCACGCTCTCACTTTCCCACGCTCTCTTTCCCACTTTCCCACGCTCTAACTTTCCCACGCTCTCACTTTCCCACGCTCTCACTTTCCCACGCTCTCAACTTTCCCACGCTCTCACTTTCCCACGCTCTCACTTTCCCACGCTCTCACTTTCCCACGCTCTCACTTTCCCACGCTCTCACTTTCCCACGCTCTCACTTTCCCACGCTCTCACTTTCCCACGCTCTCACTTTCCCACGCTCTCACTTTCCCACGCTCTCACTTTCCCACGCTCTCACTTTCCCACGCTCTCACTCTCCCTTTCCCACGCTCTCACTTTCCCACGCTCTCACTTTCCCACGCTCTCCCATTTTCCCACGCTCTCACTTTCCCACGCTCTCACTTTCCCACGCTCTCACTTTCCCACGCTCTCACTTTCCCACGCTCTCCCTGCTCTCACTTTCCCACGCTCTCACTTTCCCACGCTCTCACTTTCCCACGCTCTCACTTTCCCACGCTCTCACTTTCCCACGCTCTCACTTTCCCACGCTCTCACTTTCCCACGCTCTCACTTTCCCACGCTCTCACTTTCCCACGCTCTCACTTTCCCACGCTCTCACTTTCCCACGCTCTCACTTTCCCACGCTCTCACTTTTCCCACGCTCTCACTTTCCCACGCTCCACTTTCCCACGCTCTCACTTTCCCACGCTCTCACTTTCCCACGCTCTAACTTTCCCACGCTCTCACTTTCCCACCCTCACTTTCCCACGCTCTCACTTTCCCACGCTCTCACTTTCCCACGCTCTCACTTTCCCACGCTCTCACTTTCCCACGCTCTCACTTTTCCCACGCTCTCACTTTCCCACGCTCTCACTTTCCCACGCTCTATTTTTCCCACGCTCTCACTTTCCCACGCTCTCACTTTCCCACGCTCTCTTTTTCCCACGCTCTCACTTTCCCACGCTCTCACTTTCCCACGCTCTAACTTTCCCACGCTCTCACTTTCCCACGCTCTCACTTTCCCACGCTCTCACTTTCCCACGCTCTCACTTTCCCACGCTCTCACTTTCCCACGCTCTAACTTTCCCACGCTCTCACTTTCCCACGCTCTCACTTTCCCACGCTCTAACTTTCCCACGCTCTCACTTTCCCACGCTCTCACTTTCCCACGCTCTCCCTTTCCCACGCTCTCACTTTCCCACGCTCTCACTTTCCCACGCTCTCACTTTCCCACTCTCTTTTCCCACGCTCTCACTTTCCCACGCTCTCACTTTCCCACGCTCTCACTTTCCCACGCTCTCACTTTCCCACGCTCTCACTTTCCCACGCTCTCACTTTCCCACGCTCTCTCTTTCCCACGCTCTCACTTTCCCACGCTCTCACTTTCCCACGCTCTCACTTTCCCACGCTCTCACTTTCCCACGCTCTCACTTTCCCACGCTCTCACTTTCCCACGCTCTCACTTTCCCACGCTCTCACTTTCCCACGCTCTCACTTTCCCACGCTCTCTTTCCCACGCTCTCACTTTCCCACGCTCTCACTTTCCCACGCTCTCACTTTCCCACGCTCTAACTCACTTTCTCACACGCTCTCACTTTCCCACGCTCTCATTTTCCCACGCTCTCACTTTCCCACGCTCTCACTTTCCCACGCTCTCACTTTCCCACGCTCTCACGCTCTCACTTTCCCACTTTCCCACGCTCTCACTTTCCCACGCCCTCACTTTCCCACGCTCTCACTTTCCCACGCTCTCACTTTCCCACGCTCTAACTTTCCCACGCTCTCACTTTCCCACGCTCTCACTTTCCCACGCTCTCACTTTCCCACGCTCTCACTTTCCCACGCTCTCATTTTCCCACGCTCTCACTTTCCCACGCTCTCACTTTCCCACGCTCTCACTTTCCCACGCTCTCACTTTCCCACGCTCTCACTTTCCCACACAAATATGGAAACTTTTGCAGCAACAATCAATGTTTGAGCTTGCTTTTAACGAGGATAAAGCTCGTTTCGACGAACTTGTGATACTCCAGCACATGCGTTGGGCTACCGAGAATGAAAGGAAAGTATAACCTCATTTAAAAGAAAAAAAAAAAAAAAAAAACTGGATATAGGCCTTTTTGCAGTGAGGCGCCTCACTTAGTCGGGAGACCGCCATGGTGGGTCGGGTCCGGGCTTGGCCGGGACACCCTGGCCGAGCTGCCCTATGGGCGGGCGTTTGAGTCTGCTGGCCCTCAAACTCTTTCAATAACTTGTTATCTGCAGGAAGAACGTTACGTTTGATCAACGGATGGGTTTTTCGTAGTTATGTTGACTGTATCCCTTATTGACAATTATTGTCACACATATTATTTTTTGACAAATAAAGAAATAATCTAAACTATACTAAACTAAACCACACATTCCCAAAAAATTGCATCAAAATTAGATGACAATAATAAATGAAGTTTGTTCTAGGAATTACAATTTTGCACATGCGCAGGAGCTACAATGTAATCATGTTGAAATTAATATGGGATGATTAAATTGACCCCCCCCCCCCCCCTCACCTAAACTATCCACCAAATTTGTGCGAGATTGGACGACTAGAGTGGGAAAAAGTCCAGTCATGCAGCATGACCCCTTTAGCGAATTTTTGAAGAAATCTTCGACATTTCAATCTGAATTTGGACAATGTTTCGTGCAAATATTACCGATTTTTGCAACTAACGAACGGCATTATTTCGATTTTTGACTGATTTTTCAACTTTGAAATTTTTGAAAACTTGATAAATATTCTTACCGGAAATTTTACGCTGATTCCGAATATACCACATGTTAGTATGCTGAAAAAATTATTTCGCACAACAAATCGCAAAAAACAGGCTATTTTCAAATTTTTTACTACATTTTTGAACATTTCAACTCGAAGATGTAATCTGATCATGCTGGCCAACGAACTTGAACTTTAGTTTTGTGTCCTTAACATTTTAAAATTTGTTTGAAGTTTCTAGCACAATTCTACGGATAGTTATCGTCTGGAATGACACATACATACATACATATATACAAACATACATACATACATAAAAAAATGCGTTAAACTTCAGAATATGATTCAAAATAGCCTGAAACGGATTTCTGCATAAAATGTTTTCAAAAATTCACATTCTACAAATTTTGAGGCGAGAGCAATAGCTTAATTTTTTTCAAAAATTCGCTAAAAATTATGCTTGAAATAAGTTTTTTGCTCATGATCTGAATGGATAACGATTAGAGCAGAATGAAATTTATTGGGAAACATCTACAGCCTAACCCGCACATTCCCTGACGATTTCATCAAAATGGTATGAAAACTGTTGAAATTAGGCTCGTTAAATGGAATACACATTGGCGCATGCGCGGTATAACCAGTAACGATAAGATTATGTAGAAATTGTTAGGGAATGCTCAAATTAATCTGTTCCTTCTGTTTGGAACTTGTCATTGTCTTGATAAACAGTGAAAAGATTTCAATTGTCCCCACTCCCCCCCACCATCTGTATTCAGGTGCGCTCCGGCCGCTTCACTTCCAGTTGCATCATCGTGCTGTCTCTGCCACTACCAACCAAAACTACGTGCGTTCCATTTAAAATCAGTATACAGGGTGTCCCATCTAAACGGGCCCATCGGGAAATTACAGCCTTACGGTGCGAGCTATCGAAAAATTGAACTGGACCTTTTTTATGGTATTTCAACTCAGCTTCACGATGAGGAAGTCCGAATCTTATTTTTCCATGTTTTAGGGTCTCAAACCATTGATTGAAACTTACGGGTTCCCCTTGACCCCCCTTTTTTTATTGCTTTTTTCGATTCTAGGTTGAATTTGGAACAGAAAATGCCTCATTGAAATTTTCTTTTTGGGGCTTCGTTTCTGAGTTATTCCACTTTTTGCAAAATACAGAAAATCGCCGATTCCTTTTAGACATTACCAACACTTTCTTACTATTTTTATCTTCAATTTTTGAGATGTTCACCACACTTTTGAAATCAGCATTTAACTATCTATCATCAGACCCCAGCGTCCATAATCAACAATCACCATCACATTATACTTGAACCGCTTACGATTTAAAAAAAAATGATAAAAAAAAAAAAAAAAAAACCTCAAACTGTTCTCAATACTATTAGGTACTCATTTATTAGAAGAACGTATGAGACGCCGACTTCTGGACGAATGTAAGGTTCTTTAAATAATAAAGATCATAGTGCAGACTGAGCAATAAGTATCAAGAAGCTGTTGCTTTCTTGACCCTTGAAAACAGTTTGCAGGAGAAGGCGCAGAGGCTGCAGAAGGAGCTGGTGGCATTTTCGATTTGTCACAACACAACTGACTGGAAGTCTCCTCGTGGTACATTTTTTAAACTGTATTCTGAACAGTGATTCTGTGTGTACTGAACAGTTTGAGGGTTTTTTTTTTTTTTTTTTTTTTTTTTTTTTCAAACGACGATTTGGAAAACTTTTTTTAAATCGTAAGCGGTTCAAGTGTAATGTCATCCCCCTGATGGTGATTGTTGATTATGGACGCTGGGGTCTGATGATAGATAGTTTAATGCTGATTTCAAAAGTGTGGTGAACATCTCAAAAATTGAAGATAAAAATAGTAAGAAAGTGTTGGTAATGTCTAAAAGGAATCGGCGATTTTCTGTATTTCGCAAAAAGTGGAATAACTCAGAAACGAAGCTCCAAAAAGAAAATTTCAACGAGGCATTTTCTGTTCCAAATTCAACTTAGAATCGAAAAAAAGCAATAAAAAAGGAGGGTCAAGAGGAAACCGTAAGTTTCAATCAATGATTTGAGACCCTAAAACATAGAAAAATAAATATTGGACTTCCGCATCGTGAAGCTGAGTTGAAATACCATGAAATAGGTCCAGTTCAATTTTTCGATAGCTCGCACCGTAAGGCTGTAATTTCCCGATGGGCCCGTTTAGATGGGACACCCTGTATACCTCGTGCAATATTATTATAAATTGCTAGTTGCGGGTAAAATCGGTTCCGCACATCAAATTTGATCGGTCATCATCATATTGTTGAAGAAACTACCACAGGAAGGGCCCTTTCCATCGAGTCTATTTGAAGCACTCACGTGAGTCCCGTTCGTCCATCTTACCTATTGAAATCTCTTTGCCAATTCGTTCCTTAATCTATTTTCACTGATTTGCTCTCGAAATATTTAGCTATCCGGTATAACCTGCTCTTGGGTTCTATACGAAACACCTTCTATCTTCCGAATTTGAGCGAGATCGACGACGGGGGCGAGAGAAAACCTTTTTCGAATCGATGCAGAACTTTTTCAGTGTTTGAAGCTTACAATTAGGTACTGACCTGTGATGAGTTTAGGGCCGTTGTAGGTTTCTAGTTTGCTGTCGTATTCACCTCCGTCGTGTTTTGTCAAGGAAGTCGACACCTTGTAGATCGGAAGGGGAATCACAGTCGACGATACGGGAACAAGAACTAAAAAAAAAAAATTATATATATATATATATATATATATATATATATATATATATATATATATATATATATATTATTTTGAGGTATTACAGAAGGTTGGAAATGATAGGAAACACTTAAATAAAACATGAAAAATCGAGAGAATATTTCGCCGTGTCGGCGTCTATACAGGGTGATTCCCTCGCAGATGCAAAAAAAAAAATTGGGTGAAACTACATCAAAAATGGAGTAAAATGCCGTCAACTGCATATTTTTATCTCAATCCGTTCTCGAGATATGACTTTTTAAAGGTTTTTTCAGGAAAACCGTGTTTGTTTCCTCCTTTTAAACTCGAATTTCTCCACTTTACTTCATTCAATTTTAACTTTTGACCACATTTTCGGAATCAACATTAAATTTACTATAAGAATAGTGTACTTGGGTTCTTAAAAAGTACCATCCAAAGACCCTCACATCAGCTCAAACATTGACGATTTTGAAAAAAGAATATTTCTGAAAATCTTTAAAACTTTACTTCTCTTCCAAAACGAATCCTGGAAACTGGCAAATCTCATGAAAACTGCTTCGTTTAATACTCTTTCCAACGGTATAATCAAGTTTACTTTTATTTTGTTATTTAGTGGAGAAAATTATGTTTTAATGTTAAAAAATGTGGGTTTTTCAATGACATTGTTGGTTTTCTCGAAAGATGACCCTCCATGAACCTACGAGTATGGGGTCGGTTTCTATGTATTTTTTCACGCTGTATCGAATGGTAACATTCGTAGATCTCTCCAACTCCGTTATAACCTAGTTTTACACTTAAAATCGCAAATGTTTAGTTTGTTTGTTACGATTAAATGTATGTGTGTTATGGGGTAAAACTAGTTAATTAAAGTGTAAAACTCGATTATAACGTAGTTGAGAGATCTGCAAGAGTTTTCATTTGATCCAGCGAGAAAAAATACATAGAAACCGACCCCATACTCGTTGGTTCATCATGGTGGGTCATCTTTCGAGAAAACCAACAATTTCATTGAAAAACCCAAATTTTTTAACATTGAAACATTATTTTCTCCCCTAAATAACAAAATAAAAGTAAAATTGATAATACCGTTGGAAAGCATATTGGATGAAGCTGTTTTCATGAGATTTGCCAGTTTCCAGGATTCTTTTTAAAAGAGTAGTAAAGTTTTAAAGATTTTCAGAAATATTGTTTTTTCAAAATCGTCAACGTTTGAGCTGATGTGAGGGTCTGCGGATGGTACTTTTTAAGAACCAAAGTACACTATTATTATAGGAAATTTAATGCTGATACCGAAAATGAGGTTGAAAGTTAAAATTCTGCGAGGGAATCACCCTGTATATTCGCCGACACGGCGAAATATTCTCTCAATTTTGTAAGTTTTATTTGAGTGTTTCCTATCATTTCCAACCTTCTGTAATACCTCAAAATAATATTACACGCGAGTGTTTTCAGCTTTCATCAAAACTATATGTATATATATGTATATATATATATATATATATATATATATATATATATATATATATATATATATATATATATATGTATATATATATATATATATATATAATATATATATATTATATAATATATAATACTGTATATATATATATATATATATATATATATATATATATATTAATCACTTGATTAGTGGCTCTAGGAGAGCTAATATATGAAACAAAGAGAAGAACACACAGAAATACACTACACAGACTAGTTTTAATATTTCGGCTTGGATGCCTTTTTCAAAATACAAGAGAAAAATAAATTTTTTTGAAGAGTTAATTTACAGAATTACAACGTTGGCAAAGAAACTTGAGTTGCTTAGGACAGTTGCATTATCTCCTAATATTTAGTCCTGGTAGGTGAGAGCCTACGATCCACCAGGACTAAATATTAGGAGATAATGCAACTGTCCTAAGCAACTCAAGTTTCTTTGCCAAAGTTGTAATTCTGTAAATTAACTCTTCAAAAAAATTTTTTCTCTGTATTTTGAAAAAGGCATCCCAAGCCGAAATATTAAAACTAGTCTGTGTAGTGTATTTCTGTGTGTTCTTCTCTTTGTTTATATATATATATATATATACATTTTCGAATAATAGGTACAAATATAAACACAGATATGAGTAGAAATAATCAACGTTTCGCTATTTTGCGTTATCAAGATTAATGAAGATGTTTTTTATGTGGTTGGTGTTTAGGCAGTCTTGATCACCTGATAACTATTGTGGGTTGTGTTGGAGTTCAATTTTGAGTCAACAATAATTTTTTCAATAGGTAATAATAATTTCAAATTTAAAAAAACATTTTTCCAACTTTAAAAAAAATTGTTTTTCCTCGAGGGAATCAGCCATAAGAGTTCAGGCCCGGTGGCTTGAGAGCACCCAGAACCCAAATCCGAGCTTGTTCTGCATAGTGAAGAAGCAGTGGATTCTCCTCTCGCAGCCTCTTGAGCACTCGAACTCCATAGCAGTCATTAAAATTTAGTTGATGTACTGCTGCATGACGGTTAACTGGCTGGTTCCCCCGTCTATCAGTCGTAGAACGATGATTGTTTATTCTCTCGTTTAACTGGGTAGCTTTACCAATGTAGAATGCGTCACACTGCTTGCAAAGCAATTCATATACGCACATCCTGCTTTGACAGTGTGCCGTTCCCTCCACTTTGTATGTTAGTGGGGTATTAGGAGAAGAGATTTCCACTCCTGGATGTATTATGTCACACATCAGGCACCGAGGATGATCGCATTTTTGTAATCCAAGGGATGGCTCATTTGGAGATAAGTGCGCCTTGTGTGTGAGCATATTGCCCAAGTTAGGTGGTCTTTTGTAGGACAGAGACAACACGTCAGGAAAAATCTCTCGAGATAATTCACTATTGAGCAGGATCGGGTGCAGTTCTTTTAAAATAGTATTGATCTGTTGAATCCCAGGGAAAAATGTAGTGACGAGGAAAGGTCCTTTTCGATCTCGTTGTTGGTTGGGAGCCCGGTACGATGCATGTGCTGGAACGATCTTTCTCCTAAGTAAAATTTTGTGGGTAGCCCCTTTGACTCAGTCGATTTGTTAAAGTCAAAAGATATTTTTCAAGGTCGGCCCTGTTGCTGCAGATGCGATGACCGCGAATGGATAGTGATCGAGGAATTGCATCTTTTATGTGGGGGGCGTGGCAACTCTCATATTGGAGATACATTTGGGCATTGGTAGGTTTTACATGGACCTTAGTAGAAAAGCTTCGGTCTTCAATAGCAACATCTACATCCAGGAAAGTGATGGTTGTTTCTGAAATCTCATGAGTGAACATTAGAGGCGATGATGCGTTAAGATTCTGTATGAAAACCTCCAATGCTTCCTGCCCATGCTGCCAGACCATAAATATGTCATCCAAAAACCTTCGCCAGACTAATGGTTGCAATGGCTGTGACAAAAGGAATTCCTGCTCCACCTGAGCCATATATAAATTTGCGTATGATGGTGCAAATTTAGTTCCCATCGCAGTGCCACACTGCTGGAGGTAGAAAACACCATCAAAAACGAAATAATTATGAGTCAATATGTACTCTGCGATGGACACTAGGAATTCAGTGGATGGTATCGATGTCGGCCGTAGATCAAGATAGTGCCGAAGAGCATTCAAACCATTGGAGTGTCTGATCGACGTGTACAGCGACGTGACATCTATCGTTACAAGCAGTAAAGGATTAGACCCATAACGAAGTAGAGGAGTGGTGTGCAGGATTTCAAGGAAATGATTGGTATCTTTCAAGAAAGATGGTTGTTTGGCTACTAATGGTTGCAAATAGAAATCAACATATGCTGATAAACGTTCTGTTAAGGAGTCGTAGCTTGAAACGATTGGTGGGCCTGGAGGAAGGGTGTCTGGGAGATGATATGGCTTGTGTATCTTAGGCAGTAAGTAAAACACGGATATCCGAGGTGAATTTGGTATCATCAAGTATCTTTCCTCTTGTGTAAGGCCCTCATATTCGATAGACCTCCTTACTCGAAGTAACAATCGCAGATCTGTTTGAAACCGTCGAGTGGGATCCCCACTCAGTACCTCATATGTCGTTGTATCACTAAGTTGTCGAATCGCTTCATGGTTGTAGTCTGTAGTATTCATTATGACTACTGTCGAACCCTTATCTGCATTCATTATTCTTATTGATCTGTCATTCTTCAGTTCCTTTAACGCATGAAATTCTCTGGAAGTGAGATTGGCCTGTGGTCTTAGTGTGTTCAAAAACTCGGGATTTGATGTTCTGGTTAGAAAAGCCTTGATGAAAGACTCAAGAGGATGAGTAGGAGGAAGTCTTGGTTGCGGTTCTATTTCTGTTGGGACCCTGAATTGACGAAGTGCCGGATGGATTCCTTGGTCCTCCTCTTGCGTATGCCAAAAATATCGCCAGCGAAGTGACCTTACAAACACCTGAATGTCTTCGTGAAGTTTAAAGTGATCGACGCGTGGTGTGGGAGAGAATGAAAGTCCTCTGCTCAGCACAGCATGTTCAGTTGGATTCAGATCTCTTGAGGATAAATTACAAATTTCTGGAGCTTGCCGCATTTCGTCAGGAGGAGACTCAGCAACGTCAGTCATTGTCTCAAATCCTGGAGGCGATCGAAAATGTGAGCCCGTACGTGTGTCATTACTCATAAAATATGATTGCCAGTTGTTAAGCATTGAAATGATCAAGTTGGGTTCACTACTCAATCTGGCCAAGGATTCTAAATCCAATGGTAAAGCAACTCCTGCTCGAAGATACTCTTGGTAGAGTGAGGATAGTTTACGGTTATTTTCTGCAAGAGTGTTATCAAAATTTCTTGACACACGATCCAGCACCCTGCCGATTCTATGTTGGTGGTGCGGGAACATCGATAATATTCTGACCAATGGATTCAATCTATTACGTACCTCCTTGTCTTTGATACTTTGGTAGAGTCGTAGGGTGAGCTCACATAATTTTATGGAAGTGAAGTAACCAAACAATGTAATGTCGTTCCTCATAACAGGAAGCATAGCAGCAATTGGCATTTTCAACGTCAGACCTTTTGGCGGGATCCCCATTGATACACAAGACGATAAATAATATATATGGCTCGTATATTGTGCTACCTTTTTAGCCGAAATTTCAAGTTGACCAATCCAAAAATTGAACACGTTCACAGCAGGTGGCCTAGGAATGTCCATGACTGCAACTTACAATCCGTTATTTATCACCAAAAACACTGAAAACTATAGATGAAAAAAACAACAAAGGGCACACTAAACTAGAGGATACACTGGTATCGAAGCGGTCGGCACTATTGTGCTTTTGCACGAAAGATGGGGGGCAAAAAGTTGTTCATACACGAACGATATAAATTTATCGAATAATAGGTACAAATATAAACACAGATATGAGTAGAAATAATCAACGTTTCGCTATTTTGCGTTATCAAGATTAATGAAGATGTTTTTTATGTGGTTGGTGTTTAGGCAGTCTTGATCACCTGATAAGTATTGTGGGTTGTGTTGGAGTTCAATTTTGAGTCAACAATAATTTTTTCAATAGGTAATAATAATTTCAAATTTAAAAAAACATTTTTCCAAATTTAAAAAAAACGTATTCCAATCGTTTTTCCAAGTCAACCAGGTGAGAACTACTGATGAATCAGTCCAGAAATACGAAGTGAACTGCAATTGTAGTGACTTTTTCAACTCACTGTACAACCTAGCTCCTATCACTGCACCCATTAGCTCCATTCGGGGTATGGTAAGTTTCTTTAGTGGTGCTATTCTTGATTTCGATGAAATCAACTGTACTGTAACACCACTCGCGTGTTCTGCTCTCAGGAAAATGCATGCAGAATATGCTTCTTTACTTCCATCAGTGAATACGTGTACACTTACATTACAGACCTGGCTCCCTGACATGAAACATCTAGGAATTTGACAATGGTTCAGCCAGTGTATTTCAGCAAGCCACTTTTCGAATTTCTCGACTAAATATTGAGGAAGTTCGTCATCCCAGCCACATTTTAGCTCCCATGATTGTTGCAGAAGCAGCTTTGGAATTAATGTTACAGGGCAGGTAAACCCAATGGGATCGAAAATCCTCTGAGCTACTGATAATAATTTTCTCCTGGTGAGTGGTTTTTCTACCAAGAACACTGAACTAATGTCGCAATAAATATTGTCTGTCTTATAATTCCAGACAAGCCCTAACACGGAAACTGTATCTTTTTCCGTAAACTCACAGGTTCCTTGTTCACTCAGACTGCTAACCCATCCACGGAGATCAAAGCATCCAAGTTCCATCACCTGCTTTGACTCTCCCATAAATTTGTCTAGCTCTTCTTTAGTGTCTACACTGGTAATGCTATTATCCACATAAAACGTATTTCTGAGCCTATTTGCAGTTTCTTGAAACTCTATTGGCGCATTATCTAAGTGATGAGCAATTGTTGCCTCTAAAAGGAATGGACTTGGCGTGAGACCAAATACGCCCCCCAAAGTAACTCTGTCTTTCGGCAATGGGGCAACTGGAGGAACTGCCGCTTTAGCTCTGAATCTCTGACATACAGAACACTTAATGAGTACGGATCGAATTGACTTTCTCGCTTTTGTGATCCAGAATCGTTTTCTCAAAATACACATCAATATTTGCGGACCTGCATGATTTGCACGTAGGTGCTCGCTCATAATGAGTTTACTGACGATAGGGTGACCTGCGGGAAGTAGGATAGGGCAAGTAAAATGTTCCTCTTCGTCTGGAAGAAGTCTAGACCTAATCCTGCGTACCCCATGTTCGTCTTGGTAGCTTTGTAATTTCTTCAATAGTTTTTTCATGACAAGCAGCAAATCCCTCCTCCTGCACACAGTGTAAAACACGCCTCTCTGCTTCCTCAATTTCGTTGTAGGAAAGCTCTTCGCGAATTTTGGGTAGGGTTCTAACTTTCGCTGCTGCTCTAAATTTCTTGAGCTCTCTGAATTTTCTTAATCCTCTCCTAAATCGTTATGGTTATGGAGATTGAAAAGACAAAGTAGTGTGGGGGGGATGTAGTGTTAGTTACCTACGAACAGTTATTATTAGGGAGTTGACTAGTAACGTTAACAACATAGGTGTAGCTTATTATAAAATTAATAAAAGATCACTTTTCACGTAATACTTCATGGTGTCAGGTGTACTGTTTATTTAATATGAAAAAAACAGATAAAAGAAGTAAGGGAAGTGTTGGAAGGAGAACGGAATCCCTGGAGCCGTCGGTGGGGTCTTCTCAGTATCAGGTTTCGCCGCCCGAACAATTTGATTTTAGCAAACCTGAGGACTGGCCGAAATGGAAACGCAAGTTCGAAAGGTTTCGGCAAGCTTCCGAATTGTGTAAGAAACCAGACAGTCAGCAAGTAGGCATGCTGTTATATTGTTTGGGGGATGAGGGTGAAGATTTGTTAGAAACTTTCGAACTTGACGACGAAGAAAAATACGACTACGATTGTGTAATTGAACGTTTTGAGAAATATCTTAACGTAAAAAAGAATGTTGTTTTCGAACGTGCCAAGTTCTTGAAGAGGAGGCAACAGCCTGGTGAACCTATAGACTGTTTTATCAATGACGTTCGTAAGTTGGCAGAAACGTGCGAATTAGGTTCTCTCAAAGCAAGTTTAATCCGTGACATTATAGGTAGTTATTGGTGTCAGGGATAGTATGCTTTCTAGGAACTTACAAATGGACGAATCTCTTACCCTTGATAAAGCCATTCAAAAGGCTAGGCAGGCTGAGGCTATGGAAAGTCAGCAGTTGGTTGTTCGGGATTCACTTCGCCGGGAACAGCACGTTGAACCGGTTGCAGCCAAAAGAGAAAATAAGTGTTCACGTTGCGGATATCCACATACACCAGAGAAGAGATGCCCCGCAGTTGGTCAAAAGTGTCGCAAATGTGGATATGTTGGCCATTTCAGCAACGTTTGTAAGAAGAAACAGGGGTTTGTTAAGGAGGTTGAAACAGATCAAATTGATGGTGACGAGGCTGAGGGATACTTAGGAGAATTGAGAGTAAATGAAGTTCATAATGACCAATGCCCCGTAGTGAAATTGCAGATTAGAGGTCATAAAGTCCCTTTTAAGATGGACTCTGGAGCTGATGTCTCAGTCATAAGTAGAGAGCTTGCTAAGTTTTTGGGTCTGGGGGTTCGTAAGACCGAAAAAGTATTGTTTGGACCAGGAAAAACACGCCTCTGGGTGGATGGGGTAACGAAGGCAATCCTTAGCCACAAGAATCAATCGCTGGAGGAACCGTTGTATGTGTTACCAGGTCAGATTTCTGCACTTCTGAGTCGTAATGCCCTTGTGAAATTGGGTTTGATCACATTTAATATTGATCGCGTGGATGATAATCAAGTTATAAATACCCATCCGGAAGTCTTTAATGGAATGGGAAGAATCAAACATCCTTATGAAATTGTTCTCGAAGATAATGCTCGACCCTATGCCCTCCTAGCACCCAGGCGTGTGGCAGTATCGTTACATGGTAAGGTGAAGGAAGAACTGGATAGGATGGTCGCTGAAGGCGTTATTGAACCAGTCACAGAGCCCACTGACTGGTGCTCACCAGTTGTAGTAGTACCCCGAAAAGGAGGGCGAATTAGATTATGTGTTGATTACACGATTTTGAACAAATTCGTTAAGAGAGAACTTCTGCAGCTACCCACTGTGGACGAATGCCTCCTGAAACTTGAGGGTGCTAAATATTTTTCCAAGCTCGATGCAGCTAATGGATTTTGGCAAGTTCCACTAACAGAAAGTTCCTACAAATACACAACATTTGTCACTCCATTCGGAAGATTCTTTTTCAAGGTTCTCCCATTTGGAATCAGCTCGGGACCAGAAGTCTTTCAGAAAAGAATATCGCAAATTATTGACGGCCTAGATGGAATCATTAACCTAGCTGATGACATACTGGTAGTAGGGAAGACGCAAGAAGAGCACGATAGAAGACTGACTGATACACTGAAACGTCTAGCCGAGTGTGGTGTAACTTTGAACAGAAACAAGTGTGAATTTAACCTGAGAAGAGTGATTTTCTTGGGTCATTTGGTAGATGAAAGTGGAATCCATCCAGATCCCTCAAAAACTAAATCGATTTTAGAAATGAAGAGGCCAGAGAATATATCGGATCTCAGAAAATTCATGGGAATGATAAATTACATTTTAAAGTTCATTCCAAATCTAGTCACTCTCTCGGCTCCTCTTCGAATCCTATTAAAATCAGACGCTGAATGGATCTGGGATGAACCACAAGAAAAAGCATTCATAGAACTGAAGAGAGCTGTGTCGTCCACTCCGGTCCTTGCACCTTTCAGGAGAGATGCAGACGCGCGAGTCACAGTAGACGCCTCTTCCTACGGATTAGGGGCAGTGCTGGAACAGTTTTGTAGCACCAGTAAAACTTGGCATCCGGTAGTGTATGCATCTAGAAGCCTGACGGAGACAGAATCGCGATATGCTCAGATTGAAAAAGAGGCCCTGAGTTTAGCTTGGGCGTGTGAGAAATTTTCCAACTACCTTCTTGGGAGAAAATTCTGTCTGGTGACTGACCATAAGCCCCTCGTAGAGATAATGGGATCTAAACCCATCTCAGATTTGTCTGCTCGCCTTCAACGATTTCGAATGCGCCTTCTCGTCTTTGATTTTGATATCATGTATCTTGCAGGGAAACATAACTACGTAGCAGACTGTTTGTCACGATCACCGGTTCCATCAACAGAGAAAAGCAACTCATTTCTGGAAGATCAAGAAAATGAGGAAATTCTTATACGATGTATTCGAGAAGTACTGCCTTGTTCTGACAGGAGGTTGGACGAAATAAGAAAGGCACAGGGTGAAGATATGGAGACGCAGACTATCAAGAAATGTATATTAGAAGACAAATGGGATAAAAATTCAGTGTACTGGAAGTACAGGGGCGAGTTGGTCATTGAACAAGGGTTGCTAGTAAAAGGAAGAAGATTGTTTATTCCCAAGTCGATGAGAGAAGATATTTTACATCGCTTACATACAGGTCATTTAGGTGTGGTAAAGTGCAGGAAGCGTGCGCAAGAGTCAGTTTGGTGGCCGGGATGCACGTCCCAAGTGAAAAGTCTTGTGACCAATTGCAGTGTGTGCATAGAAAATCGACAACTACCAGCTGAACCATTAATGCCATCAAACCTGCCTCCCCAGCCTTGGACTGTGGTAGGTTCAGATTTGCTCAAGTTTAAGGGCGAGTGGTTCCTGGTGGTTCAGGACTATTACTCCAGATTCCTGGAGATAGTCAAAGTGGACAGATTGACATCCAGTTCTGTCATTGCCAGATTAAAAAATATATTTGCGCGTCATGGCATTCCACTCAGATTAAGAACGGATGGGGGTACGCAGTATACGTCGGACGAGTTCCAACAGTTTGCCAAGGAATTCGGCTTTGAAGTAGTCACCAGCAGCCCCCACTTCCCTCAGTCCAATGGAGAATCAGAAAACGCTGTTGGTATAGCCAAGAGGATTTTATCAAAAAATGGAGATGCCAACCTAGGACTCTTGGTATACCGCACAACACCCTTGGAGTCTGGATTGTCCCCAGCGGAGCTGCTTTATGGAAGGAAGATAAGATCAGACCTACCATCGTTGCTAGATTTCCAAAAAGTGAAAACAGATCAGTGGAACGATTTTAAAGTGAAAGATGAACATATAAAAAAGAGGAACAAGTGGAATCATGACAAAAGAAAAAGAGCTAAATCTTTGCCTGAATTGGAGAAGGGAGATACCGTTTGGATCAGTGATATACACCAAAACGGAACTGTTATCGAGAGGGCCAAAGAACCTCGTTCTTACGTAGTTCAAACCGAGAATGGCACGCTCCTGCGCAGAAATAGACGGCATCTAATTCTCAAGAAAGAATACAGTTATGAAGAAAACCCCAGCAGTTCACACGAATCCAGGAGAGACACACGAGGAGAAACAGCGACTGATGGAACCCAACTAAGGAGAAGCCAAAGAGATCCTCGGCCTCCTAATCGTTATGGTTATGGAGATTGAAAATACAAAGTAGTGTGGGGGGGATGTAGTGTTAGTTACCTACGAACAGTTATTATTAGGGAGTTGACTAGTAACGTTAACAACATAGGTGTAGCTTATTATAAAATTAATAAAAGATCACTTTTCACGTAATACTTCAGTCATTGAACCGAAGTTCAATTAAAATATATATATATATTAATTACTTGATTAGTGGCTCTAAGAGAGGTTATGATATTTGAGCACTTGAGGGCAATGCAACTGTTAAATATAAGTAGACTATATATAGGGTGGTGGGGCCAGTGTTTGACATCATAAGAGAAATTTTGGCTTTGACAAGCAATTAAGTTATGTTTTTTCGTTTGTTGAAACTTGAAGCTTACATCTATTGCTGCATCAGGATGTGCTCAAATTGCTCAGTATTGAAAAAATTACTAATTCAAGCTACAAAATATCATAAATTTGGTTTTTCGAAATTAATTTTTTGACCCAGTATTCGACAGCCACATTTTTGTTGTACATGTGATTGACACCCTTTAATTGATATAGCAGTTCTTCTGCAATAAATTATTCCTCGTATCAACAAAACATTTCATTTCAACATTTTACAAATAAATTAAGCATTTGAACTTAGTTTTATTAGTCTAAATATAAAATTACCGAATATTAGTTTTCACAAAGAAACAGTTGAGAATATCGCCGGATGTTTCATCACGAAATAGGTACAATGTTTCCTTGATACCATAGGCACAGCACGATTCTAATGTTAAACCAGCAGCTTGTGAGTTGCTATGTATTTATATAAATATAAAAATAAAGAAGGAATGACAAGAGCGAATTGAGATCCATATTGACAGCACTGTCAATAACTGAGGGGAGCATCGATTTGGGAACTAGTAATTGAGATTTGCATTTTCACGTGTTATCTTCGATTATTTCCAACAAAAAGATAGCATAAATGCAAGCTACACAAAAAAACTGATTGAGAAAATCCATGGAAACAATCGAATTTGAGAATGTGGAGGGCATGGTGGAGCAGAATAAAATGCTTACCTCCTTAGCCAAGTCACAAGAAACAGCACCAAAGAAATTACAACACGAGGTTCTGTTGGGTAACTTTCTCTAGATTTCACAAAAACCCTTATATAAGTATAAAAAATAAAGAACGAATGTCAAGAACGAATAGAGATCCATATTGACAGCACTGTCAATAACTGAGGGGAGCATCGATTTGGGAACTAGTAATTGACATTTGCATTTTCACGTGTTATCTTTGATTATTTCCAAAAGAATTATAGCATTAATGCAATCTACACAAAAACCTGATTGACAAAAACCATGGAAACAATCGAATTTGGAAATTTGGAGGGCTTGGTGAAGCAGAATAAAACGCTTACCTCCTTAGCAAACTTTCTCTAGATTTCACAAAAACCCGCCTGAAACCTTTTTCCGCCTATATACTTTACTGAGAAGGTATTTTGCCTCGAAATTCAAATGGATGAAGCCCGTAAAATACTTTTAAATGCCTTATTATTAAAGCTTCTTGGTGAGATGTCAATCACTGGAACCACGAATCCAAGCAATTCTCCCGTCAATACCGTCTGTGGGACCATTCCTCAATATATTCAGCCGAATCATATGCAATTCTGATGGCGCTTGAGTATGCCGCAGAACTACACGACAACCAACAGAATGTAGTGATTATATCAGACTCCCTCAGCGTTCTACAGAAAATCCAAAACATTGGGCCATCCTCCGGATTGAACCACATTGAAGTGTCAATTCTCAAAACTATCAACGTGCTGGAAAAAACGGGAAAAAGAGTAAAATTTGTGTGGGTAAGAGGGCATAAAAAAAAGTCCAGTCATGCAGCATGACCCCATGAGCGAATTTTTGAAGAAATCTGACATTTCAGTCGCTATTGATCGTGTAGAGAAATTTTAGTTTATGATTTTGATAGACAAACATGGAATCAAATTATTAAAAATAGTTAGACGTTTTAAACAGCATGGTTCTAGGATTGGTTATACAGGGATACTTCCATAAGAGTAGTTCAATCTGAATTTGGACAATGTTTCATGCAAATATTACCGATTTTTACAACTAGCGAACGGCATTATTTCGATTTTTGACTGATTTTTCAACTTTGAAATTTGTGAAAACTTGATACATATTCTTATAGGAAATTTTACGCTGATTCCGAATATACCACATGTTAGTATGCTGAAAAAATCATTTCGCACAACAAATCGCAAAAACCGGCTATTTTGAAATATTTGACTACATTTTTGAAAATGTCAACCCGAAGATGTAATCCGATCATGCTGGCCAACGAACTTGAACTTTCGTTTTGTGTCCTTAACATTTTAAAATTTGTTTGAAGTTTCTAGCACAAGTCTACGGACAGTTATCGTCTGGAATGACACATACATATATCCATACATACATATACACATATAAGTAGTATCCGAATATTCATCCTGGGCCACCGACTTCAATCTCTGTTGAAAATGCTTTTCTGTTAAATCTCTGATAAAAATGATTCCGACTTCAATCTCTGTTAAAACTGATTTTGTGCTAAACCCTGTTAAAAATGATTTTCTTTTAAATCCTGTTAAAAATGCTTTTCTGTTAGACCCTTGATAAAATTTTTCATCACAAAACATCAGAACACATTTTTTATCACAAAACATCAGAACCAGTGACTTTTTGGGGGGTATGTTAAAAGGATCTCTCCAATAAAAATAAACATGTCTCATCCATTTTTACAATTTTCACTTAAGCATATCGAATTCATTGAATGTTTCGCGTATATCGATAGAGATAGAGATATGAAAGTATACAGGTTTATAGAACAACTAGTATACGGAGAAATTCCAAACGATAAAATACTAAATTTTAAAACACAGTTGAAAAATGTAGGGGTTGAAAAATTCGTAAATACCGTTAAGAAAACAATACCGGTATCTCCGAAAAAAGGCGTGAAATATAAAAGGAAAAATATCAAAGAAAATATGTTGGAGAATTACGTTATTCGTAATAATCGAGAAAAGAAATTTCTACAAGAGTTGAACGTAAAGATTTTTTTAAAGATGATCCCAGATAAAAATATAATTGTGGACGATGGTAATATTATCGATATAATATTACCTTGATTTCGTATTCGCGCTTATATGAAATTTCATCGTCTTTTGCAACTCCGTCAGTTCGTAGTATTCTGAGGGGTAAGTTAAAAGGATCTCTACTATAAATAAAATGGAATACTTTAAATCGTTAAGAGAGCTCGAAGATGGAAATTGTCTTTCCAAGAGTGAGTGGCAGGAAGTATCTAAATCTGGAGAACTGACTGATTATTTCGTGAGGAAGTATAAGTTTTTGGATTTACCAACTGTGAAACGTAACTTTCTCAATGGAAAAAATAAACTAACTGAAAACATTCTAAATTTTACTCCTTTCAAAAATATTAACGTTTGCAAAA
The DNA here is from genome assembly GCA_030762985.1 of Adelphocoris suturalis. Classification (NCBI taxonomy): domain Eukaryota; kingdom Metazoa; phylum Arthropoda; class Insecta; order Hemiptera; family Miridae; genus Adelphocoris; species Adelphocoris suturalis. The sequence goes on from JAUMHS010000013.1 coordinate 6,517,887, forward strand.
ATTGTGGTGTTACAGTACTAAATGGTGATATTTGTTTTGAATGCATCGAAGAGGATAATCAAAATATGCTAAACTTTGTGCACAGTATATTTGTAAGAGGAGGTCCACCATATTAGGTTTTTATAAGGGATCCCTTATAAAAATTATAATTTAGTATTTACTTTAATCCTACCTATAATTCCATTTCCATTTTCTTTCTCGTTTTGTGTTTTCGTAAGTTCCTTCAGATGATCTACGAAATTTTCTTTTCCTATTCCAATTTTATGATGTCCCCAAGCAAGAGTATCCATACCATTTTCCAGAATATGTCTTTTATCATCGTAGGCACTGAGCGCTTTCTTGTTCTGTTCAATGGTATAAATATCGTGCTTGTTTGATCTGAACATGATTTGCGTTTTGTAGATCGGTTTCTTGGTCAACAGACATTCTTTGAAATCATTGAATTTAATGTCCTGTTCAATAACGTTTTTCTTGATCCCTTTCGCTTTCTTTGTTTCTTTTTGATTCTCGAACGTTTTGTGTGCGTAAAGTTTCGATCTTAGTCCGACAAATTCCTCCATTACTTTTCCGCTCATTTCATCTTTGAATTTTCCAAGTACTTTCTTGTTCACTTGAGGTATACCGTAGACATTTTCTTTCGGATAATCGGATGTATCAAACTGATCAATCATGTTGTTTTTAATATTCGAGTAAAAGTCTTCAGTCTTTATATCCATGATCAGACTGTCCGTGTCACAGTACATCAATTTGACATTTTCTCCGTATTGTTTCTTTATCGTGTTGTAATAAAAATCGTACATTAGAGTTTTTGAAATGTCCAAAATACTCATTCCGATGTAGATGGGTTTATTGAAAAGAATTTTGGTCTTTTTCATGTGAACTGCTGCTAAGTTTTCAGTGAATATCGTTCTACGATCAAAAGTAGGTTTTGCTATCAATAATTCCAGTTTCTTTCCGTTTGAGCATAATTTGATATCGATTCTTTGCCTGATATTTTCCATCGTTTTTCCGAATACACTGTTGTTCATCAATTTGAAAAATTCCTTTTCAAAATCATTTTTCGCTTTCGTTCTCAGTTCCGTGTTGAAGTCAATGTACACTTTCAACCAATCCGATTGATCAAACTCCAGAACTTTGTGTATTTTCTTTAGTTTCATCCCCATGCTCAGACACTGTTTCAAATTCCTGTAGTGCAAAACGTATCTATCTTTGTTGTACAAAGTTGTCATCAGTTTAGGTAATTTTGTATTTCCAATCCTGTTTTCCGGTGCAAGTGGTAGATCCGAGTGTAAATCGTGTAGTTCTTTAGGATATTCCAAGTCAACTTTCAGAAAATAACCTTTGGGAGACTCATCACTTATATTTTCAACATCTAAATTATCCATATCTAAATTGTATAAGTTCTCTATCCATTTAAAACCACCATATGGTAAGTATTTGGACATTGCCCATCCATAAAGGTTGTTAGCGTCTACGTACGCTATGTAACTCGAAGGTTTAGATGGGTCATATTGTTCACCCATGTACTTATTGTTTGCTTTCGCGTACCTGTTACTACATTGAGATATTCCACCGCGAATTCCTTTTTCTATCATTAAAATTTTATTATAATCGGTCAACAGTTCCAATTTAACTTTTGTCATTTTCAACATACAATCCCATGAGAATCCAGGTGTTGTGTAGTACCATGCAGGATCTAGTTTGTACGTTTTCAGGGAAATATCTCTGAAATTTTCCATCACATCTGCAAGCAGTAAGATGTCACTTTTGTTGTAAAGCGCGGTGAATTCCCACATGTTTTTAATACCGAATTTTTCCCAAACTTCTTGTGCATTTTTATATTCGTTTTCTTTTACATTTTGTTTATTTAGATGGCTGTAAAATTTCTCTATAGGTGGCAAACAGGTTTCATCGTACCTTTCCGAACTATCCATGTACTCATATGGGTAAGCTAGTTTCCTTGTCATCAACTCCAAGTTCTCTGTTCCAAAATGTTTTACCAGTTCCTTAAATTGATCTTTCGTTAAATTTCCCACTAGTTTTTCCAAAGAGCTTGCTAGAAATTTGTACGAATCCACGAACCTTATTTCAATTTTATTCATTACTTTGTTTCCTTTCTCATTCAATTTTCCAGAGTCGTACCTAAGAATCTTTGAAAACGAAATGTACTTTTCCTCAGTATTTGGAATCAATCGTATTTCCCCTTCATCCTCTCCGAGTTGTTTTATAAATAAGTGGGCATCGTACCCAGCCAGGTTGTGGAAAAATACAGGTACGAATCTCGGACATTGATACTCCAAATTACACAGAGAATGGGCGGTACCTCTAAATTCTCCTGACAAATGGTCATGATCTTTTACTTTTATACAATTATCAGGTATATTTGACTTAAAAACTTCTAATTCTTCAATATATATATCTGCTTGATTGTCATTCTTTTTATCAATAAAGTGTTGAATTGTTTTTCTCATTACATCAAGTTTCTTTTCTAACATTGGAGGCAATTCGTTAAAACCTCTCTCACAAATGTGACAAGATTTAGCATTTTTGAATTCCTGTTCCTGTTCGTTTGTCAATGGTTTCATGGGTACAATTTTATCGTAATATTCCTTAGCAATGTGTAAAACTTCCTCTTTCAGTTTCTGATAAAATACTTTTGGAGAATCTGGACCAGAATATTCGACTGGAGGTTTATAATATCCGTTGGAATACTTTATGTAATATGAAAAACTGCTAGCTTCGTGTTTTTGAATTTTATTAGTGAACGCATTAGTTTCATCAGGTTGACAAGTTTGAAGTTTGCTTAGAAAACTTTCAAAGTCCGAGTAGATAACGAATGGTACTTTCATGGAGCGTTTATAATTTTCAAATTGTAAAACATTATCGTAAGGTTCTGGTAGTTCTACTTTAACAGCTTTATGAGCTCCACAATATTCTTTATGTTCGTTTAATTTGAACTGAGTTCCAAAGCTATTCAAGCACATTTTACACAAGTACCTTCGTTTGTGATCTTTTGTTAGCTGACTATGACCAACAAGTTTCCATAAGTCCTTGATCCAACAATAATGTTCAGTTTCCTCGTTTTTCAAGTAAAACAAGTCAATGTGCCTTTCCTTTTCCTCTTTCGTTATTTCCAAGGGTATTATAATATTTTTTTCATCCAGACAGTAAACATTTATGGAAATCCCAGTTCTTTTCTCAAACAATTTTATACTCGTAAGTTTCATAGGAAAACTGATATCTTTCAACGCTTCATCAAACTCATGTTCCCATGTTATGTAATTTCCTATTCTATCAGAATTTTTATCAGCTGGATGAAGTGCAGACAGAACAGACCAAAGGAAACATTTATTATCGTCATTTTTCACATTTATAATTGCTTTCCTATATTGTAGAAAATTAGGGAGTGGGATGTAAGACGATCCTCTCAAAGGAGTGTACTTGTTAACGTTCAGTTCTAAATGTTTGATTTTGTGAAGTTGCCATTGAGATCCTTTTATTTCGAACGTTTCCATTTCATTTAGAATTTTCTGTTTCATTTCCTCGTAACAATTTGGTACTTCTGCTGACTGCAATATTATTACGTTTTTAGTTTTGAAATTGAGTTCATGATACTCCATATTATTTTCGTTAGTCCCTTTTTTAAATTCTGCGATTAAAACTACATTAACTTTTAGTTTCATTTCTCTAAGTTTCATGTTGATTAAACCAGTTACGATTTTTTTAATACTGTCAAGAAATTTGTAAGCATCTTTAAATCCTTTCGTATTTTTAATATCGTAAGTCACTAATCTAGATTTAAATGCAGTTTCCTTTTTTCCAACTTCAGTTCTCGGTTCTTTGCTTTTTTCAAATATTTTTTCACTAAAATTAAATACTTTGTGCAATTTCCTCGGATTTACAAATACAGGTTTCGCTTTCCTAGATTCTTTGCTTTTTTCAAATACTTTTTCAAATATTTTTTCACTAAAATTAAATACTTTGTGTAATTTCCTCGGATTTACAAATACAGGTTTCGCTTTCCTAGGTTTTCTGATAGTCATTGTCCGGTCCGGGTCGTTTTTTTCATGGCGCTTAGACTTTAGGTGTCTAGCCCAATTTTTATAAGTAGTGCTAACATCGCACTTTTCACAATGTCTTCTCGCATCATACATTTTATTATAGAATATATTCTTTTAACTAGCCCCTCATTTTTTTTGAATTCTTAAAGGTGAGGGCGATTCGCCCTCACCTTTTTCTTTTGTCTATTATAGTAGAGATGCTTTTAACTAGCGCGGTGGTTGTTTAGTTTACTATAGAATCACCAAATCAAAAAATGAAAAAATACATGCATAACAGCAAGTTTGTGGTAGTTTCGTTATTGTTAACCGAGATCAAAATTTGCGGCTCACATGTGAGCTGCAAAATTTCGTATGAAATTAGAGCCGCAGTCGGGTTTCCGACCGCGGCTCACATGTGAGCGTCGGCTCTAAAATTATGAGCTTTCTTACGTTAAAGAGGGGTCGCGATTCGCGACCCCCCACTTTAAGGAATTGTGTTTTAAAAGAAATTTTTAAATGTTCTCGACTGGTATTCGTCTTTACATCGTACCCGTCTGATAGACGGGTACGATGTATTTACTGTTAAAAATCTAATTGACTTGTATTCGTCTTTACATCGTACCCGTCTGGTAGACGGTACGATGTATTTACTGTTAAAAATCAAATTGACTTGTATTCGACTTTAACGTTAAAGAGGGTGGCCAATTTGGCCACCCACTTTAAGAGTTTTAAAATATCCCTATAAATGTTTTCGACTTGTATTCGACTTTAACGTTAAAGAGGGTGGCCAATTTGGCCACCCACTTTAAGAGTTTTAAAAGAAATTTCTAAGTATTCTCGACTTGTATTCGACTTTAACGTTAAAGAGGGTGGCCAATTTGGCCACCCACTTTAAGAGTTTTAAAATATCCCTATAAATGTTCTCGACTTGTATTCGACTTTAACGTTAAAGAGGGTGGCCAAATTGGCCACCCACTTTAAGAGTTTAAAAATAAAAGTGTCTTGTGTTTGCCTTAATAGTGGCGGTGAATCACCGCCCCTATTTAAAAAAATATATATTCTATAATAAATAAATAGAAATGAATAGGGAGCAGCTATTGAAAAAACTTAATTTTGAAAACAACACGAACAAGCTTTCCGAACTAGAAATCGGAAAACCTTACAAAATTATAAACTTTGAATTTGTGTCAACGAAATACTCGTGGGAGGCTGTTATAGCCAATCTAGGAGAATTTAGAGTGTTCATACCAGAAAGATGTATTCAAAAATTTGATAAAAATGAACTCCAAGCTCTAGTTGAGTACGGTGTTTGCTTAGTGTACCATGGAATCATCAAATCAATAAATGGGAGAGACATGTATAACATCAAGTTTGTTTAAAACCCAATCTATTAACCTGATAGCTACCGAGCGATCGCGCGCCCGCCTCCGCTGCAGCCCAAGACACTGTGGTGCCGTCTCACCCTCCAGCCCAAGCTTTTTCAGCCTTTTCCCGACGATTTCGCGCTGCGTTCACACCCTCTATTTTCGCCAATCCGTCATACTTCATGTTACATTTAGACAAGCAAAGTGTTCACTTAATGTTTTTCTTTGAAAATACAAGTTTTTTCCCCGTTTTTTTTTTTTTTTTTTCTTTGTGTGGATTAAGTTTCATCATAACTCATAACCAAACAATGTTTCGCTAGTTACATTGTCTTTTTTGTTTATATACCTATTTCTATTTTCAACATCTGAATATAGTCATTAAGATTACGATTCAGCTTATGAATAAACGGAATGCACTATAGTTGTTTATTGTTTTGCAAAGGAGAATAAGTTTGTTTCCCATCCCTCTTTCTCATTTCTTTCTGATGTTTACTTTCTGATCTTTCTGCGATCTTCGAGTGACACTAAAACTAACACGGCCGATTATGACGTCAGCGATGTCTCTCGGATACCCAAGTAAACACTATCTAAAAAATAAGTTCATTAGCCTCGCAGATAGATGGCAGAGGAGTTCAGATCGCGTGATGGTGCAGCTCGCGACATAAACACGGCCTGGGACCAGGGGCTGTATCGGAGTTTTGCGCTTAAACACGGGCCTGGGAGGACGGCGACGCTTTTGTTTTGCGCTTAAACACGGCCGTGGGAGCGATCAGGTTAAAGGTGGGGGCGAATCGCCCTCACCTTTAAATATTAATAAAAACGTTTTAATGGAAATTTTCCATTAAAACAACAATATTATACTAAGATTTTTTCAGAATTCAATTTCCCTCTGCATGTTTTTTAAAACAGTTTCATAATCTTTTCCGTTTGAAAGTTCTTTTAACACTATCAAAGACAGATGTCCACAAATTGGAGGATCATTATACTTTTGAATTTGTTCGGAATTGTAAAAAATATGTTTATTTTCCAAGTATTTTACCAACTCTTTAGGAGGTGGTGCGTTTCCATAGGAATCGAAATAATATTTTCTTTTTCGGATTTTTTAAAATAACAAGTCCAGTGACTACCATTTTGATAAGAATTTTCTAAATTAATTATTCCACATTCAACGGGTTTAGATCGATCAGGAAGTTCATCTTTCATGAAAATACCTCGGAAATGTTTTATTTTAAAATTTTTCGCGAAACGATGTAAATCTAAATTACTCAAAGGTTGGTAGTTTTCCGTTTTTTTCGTTTTTTTCGTTTTTTTAAACCGGACCCAATACTTAAACTTTTTGCTTTTTGAGCTAGTTTTTCCATCTCGAGATTATGACGTTTTATTTCCGCTTCTTCAGCAGCTTTATGTTTCGAATCTATTACTGAAGATGCTACTGCAGCACCTCCACCTAATAAGGCTCCAAGTGCTCCCATTCCTGCAAATACCAATGGTAAGAATCCACCCGTGTGATTCAATTGTAGTTGTTCGTAATCCAAAGTTAGCGTAATTCCTTTCTTTTCTCCTTTCGCTTTTTCAAATGCTTTTGATTGAGTTTCCCACAGTTTGATTTTATGTTTTCCGTTTCCTGAAATTTGTTTCGCTGTCAAAAGAATTGTAACACTTCTGCGCTTCTTGTAAGCGGCTCGCATTTTGGTTAGTTGATTTTCGGTTAAATCTATTTTTTTTCGTAATCATAGTTATTTATTATAGTAAATTTTTTTAATAACGAACTCTCATACCAAAGGACCGTTTACTCATTGTAACTTCCTCACCAAAGGATTGTTTACTCATTTCAACTCCCATACCTTCAACTCCCATACCAAAAGCCTGTTTACCTTTCATTGCACCTCTCACTACAGCTGCAGCTGTTTTTTCTTTCCAACTTGCATCACTAGCGTACATTCTTTCTTTTGCCACTTTTTCCAGTGCTTTATCCGCTATGTGTCTTTCTTTCACGTCTGTGTGATCTCTGTAAAATATATCATGTAGCTTACAGCCTTCGTCCAATTTATTAATTCCAGGATCTCCTCTTTTCAATCGTTCATCTAGTTTTGTAAATGGGCCACAATAGTTGTATCCGGGTAAATGCATTTCAGGTACGAAACCATCTAGTTTATTCAGCAAAGTATTTAAAACTCCGGATCCACTTTTAATAATTCCTTTCGGCAAACTGTTTACAACTTTCATCAGATATTCTATTCCTTTGGGATTATCTATGTTTTTTTCCAACTGATCGCTTATAAACTTTACAATTCCTAATTTTTCATTGTGAAAATTGTTATTACCAGCTCGTTCTTGTGCGTGCAAATAGAACAAACGCTGTAGCAGCTGTTGGAGGTTGTCAATGTATTTAAATTCCACTGGATTTTCAGAATATTCTATCAAACCCGAACCAACTTTACTTGCTTTGATTTCTTTCCAAATAGGTGCGATCAAATCTTTCCATTTTTTCCCCGTACTAGACTTTACTTTATTGGTAGTTGGATCGTTCTTTTGGTATAGAGAGTTCGTTTGAATGAGAATTTTCTTGTAAACTTTCAAATCCTCTTTAGTGTATTTATCAGGATCAGGTCCTAGAGGATCAGTTAACAAACGCCATAATCCGTGAGTTCCTTTGTAAGTTTCATTTTGAATAACGATTGCATCTCCATTTACTTGAATTTGTTGGTCTCCGATGTAAATTTTGTCCTCTTTTCCCCATATACCAAATTGTTTATCATCCTGTCTGATGTAAAGTCTCGCAATAGGACCAATTCCTTTCGGACCAACGCTATTCGATGGGGTTTCATTCCGATCTACCATATCCATGATGCTTGATAAGCTACTTCTCGTGTTTACTACGGTATCATCTGACGCAGTATCAACTAGTGCAGAAGCTCCTTCGTTTGGATTAATGTCAAAAGTATTAGTTGGTCCAAAAGTTACAACTTTCTTTCTAGGAGAACTAGTTGGCTTGTAGGGAACAATTTCTAGTTTCTTTATGATGTCTTCATCAGCTTGTTTCACAGCATTTATTACTTCAACTACTTTTTCAGTGATGGGTGCAAACATCTTTTCTTGAGTTTCTCTTTAAACTTATCTACTCTAGCTTCTCGGAAAGCACGTCTCAACTCTTGTTTTTGTTTTTGAATTTCGTTAGCTTCCTTGACAGTCATTTCTTTTTTAGGTTTTTTCAGGAAAATTCTATTTTCTGGTTCTGAATCATCAGGTTGATTACGAGTTTCTCTTTCGTTAAACTTATCTACTCTAGCTTCTCGGAAAGCACGTCTCAACTCTTGTTTTTTTTTTTGAATTTCGTTAGCTTCCTTGACAGTCATTTCTTTTTTAGGTTTTTTCAGGAAAATTCTATTTTCTGGTTCTGAATCATCAGGTTGATTACTAGTTTCTGAATCATCACGAGTTTCAATCTTTTTTTTAATTTCCTTACATTTTTTCAACAAAAATTTTTCTAAATGTTTTTCAGTAGACATTTATTATAGTAAAAAAAAAAAAAAAATTTTTTTTTTTTTTTTTTTTTTGTCGAATATTTAAATCCAAATTTAACGGTTATTTTAACGGTTATTTTAACGGTTATTTTGATCGTTTAACGGTGTTTTTGACCGTTTAACGGTGTTTTTGACCGTTTATTCACCGACTCGAGAAACGTTTTCTCAAACTTTTTCATGTATCGACCGTCTTTTAATTGTTTTGTTAGGTTTATCGTTAGAAATCCAAAATCATCGTCCCAACATTCGTTGTATATTTCTTTGAATCGTTTGAAAGTAAAATCTGTTCCAGCATACTTATCGTAAATCACTTTCATGTAATCTGGATCTTGCTTGAAAATACACAGGAAATTCAGATTGCCTCTAGTCAACTGTCTATCAACTTTAGTGAATGATTGAGTTAGATAAATGCAAGAAATATTCCTGTGACGCCCTTTCGCGTAATAATCTTTTATAACTCGTTGATGTTCAACATTAACACAATCATCGAAAACTACAAGACTGTTTGGTAGGCATTCATCTAGTACAATTAGTTCGTCGCAACTATCGTAAAAATGCACTATTTTCATTTCAAATTTAGCCTCTATTTTTTCACTATTTTTTCTCAAGCCTTTATAAAATTCTTGTTCTAAAGTTGTGGAACATATGTAGAGATTGTCATGGGGAATTCCCCATGGTTTAGTAATCAGGTTGTACAATAGAGTGGTTTTTCCACATCCGCTTGTTCCAACTATTAAACATCGAAGAGGAAGCGGTAGTAATCCATTATGAACTTTGTTTGATTCAAATGGATGAGGATCAATATTGTATTCATGACTCATTTTATTTATTATATATTATATAATAAATAATGTTTATAAAAATTTCAGGAGATACAATATGGTTTGAGGAACCGATTCCACTCGATCCGAATAAAGAGTATCAGTTGGGCATGTCAGCATTGATGTTTACAACTAGGAAAACGTTTGAGATAAAAAACTTCAAGTTTTCATTCACATTTCCTTTCCCCGATGAAACTTACGATGATGTGCATGAACTTAATGGTGAATACACAATGAGTTCGTTCAAATCCGAGTTGATTAGTCATTTGACTAGTTTTCAAAGTATTTTGTTAGCGAAAATAGATACTTTGAAAAAACTCGAAAACCAGACGGTAGAAATACCAAAAGATAAACAAAAAGATAAACAAAAAGATACACAAAAAGATATACAGAAAGATATACAGAAAGATATACAGAAAGATATACAGAAAGATATACAGAAAGATATACAGAAAGTTAATCCGAATAATTTGAAATTCAATCTCGAACACCTAACTGACGATAGTTACAGAATTGCTGCTAACTTCCCCATGGATATGAAAATTATAAATGAAGGTAACTTTTGTGACATATTCCAATTGAGAACTTGTTCCGATAATTCATTCAAAAAGAACACCAACTACGTGTCAAATAACAATGCTACTCAACTCGTATTTTCGAGCAAAATAATCGAATGGCATTGCAACATTACGGATACAGCTTTACTAATCACGAGAAAACACCCACTTTTGCACGTTGAACATGAGTTATTACACGTTTCTTTCATAGAGAAACCACTGTCCGAGTAATCAGTCGGGTCAGTCGGGTCAGTTGGGTCAGTCGGGTCAGTCGGGTCAGTCAGTCGGGTCAGTCGGGTCAGTCGGGTCAGTCAGTCGGGTCAGTCGAGTCAGTCAGTCGGGTCAGTCGGGTCAGTCAGTCGGGTCAGTCAGTCAGTCGGTCAGTCGGGTCAGTCGGGTCAGTCAGTCGAGTCAGTCAGTCGGGTCAGTCGGGTCAGTCAGTCGGGTCAGTCGGGTCAGTCAGTCGGGTCAGTCGGGTCAGTCAGTCGGGTCAGTCGGGTCAGTCAGGTCAGTCGGGTCAGTCGGGTCAGTCAGTCGGGTCAGTCGGGTCAGTCAGGTCAGTCAGGTCAGTCAGGTCAGGTCAGTCAGTCAGGTCAGTCAGTCAGGTCAGTCAGTCGGGTCAGTAGGGTCAGTCGGGTCAGTCGGGTCAGTCGGGTCAGTCGGGTCAGTCGGGTCAGTCGGGTCAGTCGGGTCAGTCGGGTCAGTCGGGTCAGTCGGGTCAGTCGGGTCAGTCGGGTCAGTCGGGTCAGTCGGGTCAGCCGGGTCAGTCGGGTCAGTCGGGTCAGTCGGGTCAGTCGGGTCAGTCGGGTCAGTCGGGTCAGTCGGGTCAGTCGGGTCAGTCGGGTCAGTCGGGTCAGTCAGTCGGGTCAGTCGGGTCAGTCAGTCGGGTCAGTCGGGTCAGTCAGTCGGGTCAGTCGGGTCAGTCGGGTCAGTCGGGTCAGTCAGTCGGGTCAGTCGGGTCAGTCAGTCGGGTCAGTCGGGTCAGTCAGTCGGGTCAGTCGGGTCAGTCAGTCGGGTCAGTCGGGTCAGTCAGTCGGGTCAGTCGGGTCAGTCAGTCGGGTCAGTCGGGTCAGTCAGTCGGGTCAGTCAGTCGGGTCAGTCGGGTCAGTCAGTCGGGTCAGTCGGGTCAGTCAGTCGGGTCAGTCGGGTCAGTCAGGTCAGTCGGGTCAGTCAGGTCAGGTCAGTCAGGTCAGGTCAGGTCAGTCAGGTCAGTCAGTCGGTTCAGTCGGGTCAGTCAGTCGGGTCAGTCGGGTCAGTCAGTCGGGTCAGTCGGGTCAGTCAGTCGGGTCAGTCGGGTCAGTCAGTCGGGTCAGTCAGTCGGGTCAGTCGGGTCAGTCAGTCGGGTCAGTCGGGTCAGTCAGTCGGGTCAGTCGGTCAGTCAGTCAGGTCAGTCAGTCGGGTCAGTCGGGTCAGTCAGTCGGGTCAGTCAGTCGGGTCAGTCGGGTCAGTCAGTCGGGTCAGTCGGGTCAGTCAGTTGGGTCAGTCGGGTCAGTCAGTCCGGTCAGTCGGGTCAGTCAGTCGGGTCAGTCGGGTCAGTCAGTCGGGTCAGTCGGGTCAGTCGGGTCAGTCGGGTCAGTCGGGTCAGTCGGGTCAGTCGGGTCAGTCGGGTCAGTCAGTCGGGTCAGTCGGGTCAGTCAGTCGGGTCAGTCGGGTCAGTCAGTCGGGTCAGTCGGGTCAGTCAGTCGGGTCAGTCAGGTCAGTCAGTCAGTCGGGTCAGTCGGGTCAGTCAGTCGGGTCAGTCGGGTCAGTCGGGGTCAGTCGGGTCAGTCGGGTCAGTCGGGTCAGTCGGGTCAGTCGGGTCAGTCGGGTCAGTCGGGTCAGTCGGGTCAGTCGGGTCAGTCGGGTCAGTCGGGTCAGTCGGGTCAGTCGGGTCAGTCGGGTCAGTCGGGTCAGTCGGGTCAGTCGGGTCAGTCGGGTCAGTCGGGTCAGTCGGGTCAGTCAGTCGGGTCAGTCGGGTCAGTCGGGTCAGTCGGGTCAGTCGGGTCAGTCGGGTCAGTCGGGTCAGTCGGGTCAGTCGGGTCAGTCGGGTCAGTCGGGTCAGTCGGGTCAGTCGGGTCAGTCGGGTCAGTCAGGTCAGTCGGGTCAGTCAGGTCAGTCAGGTCAGTCAGGTCAGTCAGTCAGTCAGTCAGTCGGGTCAGTCGGGTCAGTCGGGTCAGTCGGGTCAGTCGGGTCAGTCGGGTCAGTCAGTCGGGTCAGTCGGGTCAGTCAGTCGGGTCAGTCAGTCGGTCAGTCGGGTCAGTCAGTCGGTCAGTCAGTCGGGTCAGTCGGGTCAGTCAGTCAGGTCAGTCAGTCGGGTCAGTCGGGTCAGTCAGTCGGGTCAGTCGGGTCAGTCAGTCGGGTCAGTCGGGTCAGTCAGTCGGGTCAGTCGGGTCAGTCAGTCGGGTCAGTCGGGTCAGTCAGTCGGGTCAGTCAGTCGGGTCAGTCGGGTCAGTCGGGTCAGTCGGGTCAGTCGGGTCAGTCGGGTCAGTCGGGTCAGTCGGGTCAGTCGGGTCAGTCGGGTCAGTCGGGTCAGTCGGGTCAGTCGGGTCAGTCGGGTCAGTCGGGTCAGTCGGGTCAGTCGGGTCAGTCGGGTCAGTCAGGTCAGTCGGGTCAGTCGGGTCAGTCAGTCGGGTCAGTCGGGTCAGTCAGTCGGGTCAGTCGGGTCAGTCAGTCGGGTCAGTCGGGTCAGTCAGTCTGGTCAGTCGGGTCAGTCGGGTCAGTCAGTCGGGTCAGTCGGGTCAGTCGGGTCAGTCAGGTCAGTCAGTCAGTCGGGTCAGTCGGGTCAGTCAGTCGGGTCAGTCGGGTCAGTCAGTCGGGTCAGTCGGGTCAGTCAGTCGGGTCAGTCGGGTCAGTCAGTCGGGTCAGTCGGGTCAGTCAGTCGGGTCAGTCGGGTCAGTCAGGTCAGTCAGGTCAGTCAGGTCAGGTCAGTCAGTCAGGTCAGTCAGTCAGGTCAGGTCAGTCGGGTCAGTCGGGTCAGTCGGGTCAGTCGGGTCAGTCGGGTCAGTCGGGTCAGTCGGGTCAGTCGGGTCAGTCGGGTCAGTCGGGTCAGTCGGGTCAGTCAGGTCAGTCGGGTCAGTCGGGTCAGTCAGTCGGGTCAGTCGGGTCAGTCAGTCGGGTCAGTCGGGTCAGTCGGGTCAGTCGGGTCAGTCGGGTCAGTCAGTCGGGTCAGTCGGGTCAGTCAGTCGGGTCAGTCGGGTCAGTCAGTCGGGTCAGTCAGTCGGGTCAGTCAGTCGGGTCAGTTAGGGATGGTTAGGGATGGTGGGGATGGATGACTGACCTGACTGACCCGACTGACCCGACTGACCCGACTGACCCGACTGACCCGACTGACCCGACTGACCCGACTGACCCGACTGACTCGACTGACCCGACTGACCCGACTGACCCGACTGACCTGACTGACCTGACTGACCTGACTGACCTGACTGACCTGACTGACCTGACTGACCTGACTGACCCGACTGACCCGACTGACCCGACTGACCCGACTGACCCGACTGACCCGACCGACCCGACCGACCCGACTGACCCGACTGACTCGACTGACCCGACTGACCCGACTGACCTGACTGACCCGACTGACCCGACTGACCCGACTGACCCGACTGACCCGACTGACCCGACTGACTGACCCGACTGACCCGACTGACCCGACTGACCCGACTGACCCGACTGACCCGACTGACCCGACTGACCGACTGACCCGACTGACCCGACTGACCCGACTGACCCGACTGACCCGACTGACCTGACTGACCCGACTGACCCGACTGACCCGACTGACCCGACTGACCCGACTGACTCGACTGACCCGACTGACCCGACTGACCCGACTGACCCGACTGACCCGACTGACTGACCCGACTGACTGACCCGACTGACTGACTGACTGACCTGACTGACCTGACCCGACTGACCCGACTGACCCGACTGACCTGACTGACCCGACTGACCCGACTGACCCGACTGACCCGACTGACCTGACTGACCTGACTGACCTGACTGACCTGACTGACCTGACTGACCTGACTGACCTGACTGACCCGACTGACCCGACTGACCGGACTGACCCGACTGACCCGACTGACCCGACTGACCCGACTGACCCGACTGACCCGACTGACCCGACTGACCTGACTGACCTGACTGACCTGACTGACCTGACTGACCTGACTGACCTGACTGACCTGACTGACCAGACTGACCTGACTGACTGACTGACTGACTGACCTGACTGACCTGACTGACCCGACTGACTGACCTGACTGACTGACCCGACTGACCCGACTGACTGACCCGACTGACCCTGACTGACTGACTGACTGACCCGACTGACCGACTGACCCGACTGACCCGACTGACCCGACTGACTGACCTGACTGACCTGACTGACTGACCTGACTGACCTGACTGACTGACCTGACTGACCTGACTGACCTGACTGACCTGACTGACCTGACTGACCTGACTGACCAGACTGACCTGACTGACCTGACTGACCTGACTGACCTGACTGACCTGACTGACCTGACTGACCTGACTGACCTGACTGACCTGACTGACCCGACTGACCCGACTGACCCGACTGACCGGACTGACCCGACTGACTGACTGACCCGACTGACCCGACTGACTGACCCGACTGACCCGACTGACCCGACTGACTGACCCGACTGACTGACCCGACTGACCCGACTGACCCGACTGACCCGACTGACCTGACTGACCCGACTGACCTGACCCGACTGACTGACCCGACTGACCCGACTGACCCGACTGACCCGACTGACCCGACTGACCCGACTGACCCGACTGACCTGACTGACCCGACTGACCCGACTGACCCGACTGACCCGACTGACCCGACTGACCCGACTGACTGACTGACCCGACTGACCCGACTGACCCGACTGACCCGACTGACCCGACTGACTGACCCGACTGACCCGACTGACCCGACTGACCCGACTGACCTGACTGACCCGACTGACCTGACTGACCTGACTGACCTGACTGACTGACTGACCTGACTGACCCGACTGACCCGACTGACCTGACTGACCTGACTGACCCGACTGACCCGACTGACCCGACTGACTGACCCGACTGACCCGACTGACCCGACTGACCCGACTGACCCGACTGACCCGACTGACCCGACTGACCCGACTGACCCGACTGACCCGACTGACCCCACTGACCCGACTGACCCGACTGACCCGACTGACCCGACTGACCCGACTGACCCGACTGACCCGACTGACCCGACTGACCCGACTGACCCGACTGACCCGACTGACCCGACTGACCCGACTGACCCGACTGACCCGACTGACCTGACTGACCTGACTGACCCGACTGACCCGACTGACTGACTGACCCGACTGACCCGACTGACCCGACTGACCTGACTGACCCGACTGACCTGACTGACCTGACTGACCTGACTGACCTGACTGACCTGACTGACCTGACTGACCTGACTGACCTGACTGACCTGACTGACCTGACTTACCTGACTGACCTGACTGACCTGACTGACCTGACTGACCTGACTGACCTGACTGACCTGACTGACCTGACTGACCTGACTGACCTGACTGACCTGACTGACCTGACTGACCTGACTGACCTGACTGACCTGACTGACTGACTGACCCGACTGACTGACCTGACTGACTGACCTGACTGACTGACCTGACTGACCTGACTGACCTGACCCGACTGACTGACTGACTGACCCGACTGACCCGACTGACTGACCCGACTGACCCCACTGACCCGACTGACCCGACTGACCCGACTGACCCGACTGACTGACCCGACTGACTGACCTGACCCGACTGACCCGACTGACCCGACTGATCCGACTGACCCGACTGACCCGACTGACCCGACTGACCCGACTGACCCGACTGACCCGACTGACTGACTGACCCGACTGACCCGACTGACCCGACTGACCCGACTGACCCGACTGACCCGACTGACCCGACTGACCCGACTGACTGACCCGACTGACCTGACTGACCTGACTGACCCGACTGACCCGACTGACCCAACTGACCCGACTGACCCGACTGACCCGACTGACCCGACCCGACTGACCCGACTGACTGACCCGACTGACCCGACTGACTGACCCGACTGACTGACTGACTGACCTGACTGACCCGACTGACCCGACTGACCCGACTGACTGACCCAACTGACCCGACTGACCCGACTGACCCGACTGACCCGACTGACCCGACTGACCCGACTGACTCTCACTTTCCCACGCTCTAACTTTCCCACGCTCTCACTTTCCCACGCTCTAACTTTCCCACGCTCTCACTTTCCCACGCCCTAACATTCCCACGCTCTAACTTTCCCACGCTCTCACTTTCCCACGCTCTAACTTTCCCACGCTCTCACTTTCCCATGCCCTCACTTTCCCACGCTCTCACTTTCCCACGCTCTAACTTTCCCACGCTCTCACTTTCCCACGCCCTCACTTTCCCACGCTCTAACTTTCCCACGCCCTCACTTTCCCACGCCCTAACTTTCCCACGCTCTAACTTTCCCACGCTCTCACTTTCCCACGCCCTCACTTTCCCACGCTCTAACTTTCCCACGCTCTAACTTTCCCACGCTCTAACTTTCCCACGCCCTCACTTTCCCACGCTCTAACTTTCCCGCGCTCTCACTTTCCCACGCCCTCACTTTCCCACGCTCTAACTTTCCCACGCCCTCACTTTCCCACGCTCTAACTTTCCCACGCTCTCACTTTCCCACGCTCTAACTTTCCCACGCTCTCACTTTCCCACGCCCTCACTTTCCCACGCTCTCACTTTCCCACGCCCTCACTTTCCCACGCCCTAACTTTCCCACGCTCTCACTTTCCCACGCTCTAACTTTCCCACGCTCTCACTTTCCCACGCCCTCACTTTCCCACGCTCTAACTTTCCCACGCCCTCACTTTCCCACGCTCTAACTTTCCCACGCTCTAACTTTCCCACGCTCTCACTTTCCCACGCCCTCACTTTCCCACGCTCTAACTTTCCCACGCTCTCACTTTCCCACGCTCTCACTTTCCCACGCTCTCACTTTCCCACGCTCTCACTTTCCCACGCTCTCACTTTCCCACACTCTCACTTTCCCACGCTCTCACTTTCCCACGCTCTAACTTTCCCACGCTCTCACTTTCCCACGCCCTCACTTTCCCACGCTCTAACTTTCCCACGCTCTCACTTTCCCACGCTCTAACTTTCCCACGCTCTCACTTTCCCATGCCCTCACTTTCCCACGCTCTAACTTCCCCACGCTCTCACTTTCCCACGCTCTCACTTTCCCACGCCCTCACTTTCCCACGCTCTAACTTTCCCACGCTCTCACTTTCCCACGCCCTCACTTTCCCACGCTCTAACTTTCCCACGCTCTCACTTTCCCACGCTCTAACTTTCCCACGCTCTCACTTTCCCACGCCCTCACTTTCCAACGCTCTAACTTTCCCACGCTCTCACTTTCCCACGCTCTAACTTTCCCGCGCTCTCACTTTCCCACGCCCTCACTTTCCCACGCTCTAACTTTCCCACGCTCTCACTTTCCCACGCTCTCACTTTCCCACGCTCTAACTTTCCCACGCTCTCACTTTCCCACGCTCTCACTTTCCCACGCCCTCACTTTCCCACGCCCTCACTTTCCCACGCTCTAACTTTCCCACGCTCGCACTTTCCCACGCTCTCACTTTCCCACGCTCTCACTTTCCCACGCTCTAACTTTCCCACGCTCTCACTTTCCCACGCTCTCACTTTCCCACGCTCTAACTTTCCCACGCTCTCACTTTCCCCACGCCCTCACTTTCCCACGCTCTAACTTTCCCACGCCCTCACTTTCCCACGCTCTAACTTTCCCACGCTCTCACTTTCCCACGCTCTAACTTTCCCACGCCCTCACTTTCCCACGCTCTAACTTTCCCACGCTCTCACTTTCCCACGCCCTAACTTTCCCACGCTCTCACTTTCCCACGCCCTCACTTTCCCACGCTCTAACTTTCCCACGCCCTCACTTTCCCACGCTCTAACTTTCCCACGCTCTAACTTTCCCACGCCCTCACTTTCCCACGCTCTAACTTTCCCACGCTCTCACTTTCCCACGCCCTAACTTTCCCACGCTCTCACTTTCCCACGCTCTAACTTTCCCACGCATTCACTTTCCCACGCTCTAACTTTCCCACGCTCTCACTTTCCCACGCCTCTCACTTTCCCACGCTCTCACTTTCCCACGCCCTCACTTTCCCACGCTCTAACTTTCCCACGCCCTCACTTTCCCACGCTCTAACTTTCCCACGCTCTCACTTTCCCACGCCCTCACTTTCCCACGCTCTAACTTTCCCACGCTCTCACTTTCCCACGCTCTCACTTTCCCACGCTCTAACTTTCCCACGCTCTCACTTTCCCACGCTCTCACTTTCCCACGCTCTAACTTTCCCGCGCTCTCACTTTCCCACGCTCTAACTTTCCCACGCCCTCACTTTCCCACGCCCTAACTTTCCCACGCTCTAACTTTCCCACGCTCTCACTTTCCCACACGCTCTCACTTTCCCACGCTCTCACTTTCCCACGCTCTCACTTTCCAACGCTCTAACTTTCCCACGCTCTCACTTTCCCACGCTCTCACTTTCCCACGCTCTCACTTTCCCACGCTCTCACTTTCCCACGCTCTCACTTTCCCACGCTCTAACTTTCCCACGCTCTCACTTTCCCACGCCCTCACTTTCCCACGCTCTAACTTTCCCACGCTCTCACTTTCCCACGCTCTAACTTTCCCACGCTCTCACTTTCCCACGCCCTCACTTTCCCACGCTCTAACTTTCCCACGCTCTCACTTTCCCACGCTCTAACTTTCCCACGCTCTCACTTTCCCACGCCCTCACTTTCCCACGCCCTAACTTTCCCACGCTCTAACTTTCCCACGCTCTCACTTTCCCACGCCCTCACTTTCCCACGCTCTCACTTTCCCACGCTCTCACTTTCCCACGCTCTCACTTTCCCACGCTCTCACTTTCCCACGCTCTCACTTTCCCACGCTCTCACTTTCCCACGCTCTCACTTTCCCACGCCCTCACTTTCCCACGCTCTAACTTTCCCACGCTCTCACTTTCCCACGCTCTCACTTTCCCACGCTCTAACTTAACTTTCCCACGCTCTCACTTTCCCACGCTCTCACTTTCCCACGCTCTCACTTTCCCACGCCCTCACTTTCCCACGCTCTAACTTTCCCACGCTCTCACTTTCCCACGCTCTAACTTTCCCACGCTCTCACTTTCCCACGCCCTCACTTTCCCACGCTCTAACTTTCCCACGCTCTCACTTTCCCACGCTCTAACTTTCCCACGCTCTCACTTTCCCACGCCCTCTCACTTTCCCACGCTCTAACTTTCCCACTTTCCCACGCTCTCACTTTCCCACGCTCTCACTTTCCCACGCTCTCACTTTCCCACGCTCTCACTTTCCCACGCCCTCACTTTCCCACGCTCTAACTTTCCCACGCTCTCACTTTCCCACGCTCTCACTTTCCCACGCTCTCACTTTCCCACGCTCTCACTTTCCCACGCTCTCACTTTCCCACGCTCTCACGTTCTTTCTCACTTTCCCACGCTCTCACTTTCCCACGCTCTCACTTTCCCACGCTCTCACTTTCCCACGCTCTCACTTTCCCACGCTCTCACTTTCCCACGCTCTAACTTTCCCACGCTCTCACTTTCCCACGCTCTCACTTTCCCACGCTCTAACTTTCCCACACTCTCTTTTCCCACGCTCTAACTTTCCCACGCTCTAACTTTCCCACGCTCTCACTTTCCCACGCCCTCACTTTCCCACGCTCTAACTTTCCCACGCTCTCACTTTCCCACGCTCTAACTTTCCCACGCTCTAACTTTCCCACGCTCTCACTTTCCCACGCCCTCACTTTCCCACGCTCTAACTTTCCCACGCTCTCACTTTCCCACGCTCTAACTTTCCCACGCTCTAACTTTCCCACGCTCTCACTTTCCCACGCTCTCACTTTCCCACGCTCTCACTTTCCCACGCCCTCACTTTCCCACGCTCTCACTTTCCCACGCTCTAACTTTCCCACGCTCTCACTTTCCCACGCCCTCACTTTCCCACGCTCTCACTTTCCCACGCTCTCACTTTCCCACGCTCTCACTTTCCCACGCTCTCACTTTCCCACGCTCTCACTTTCCCACGCCCTCACTTTCCCACGCTCTCACTTTCCCACGCTCTCACTTTCCCACGCTCTAACTTTCCCACGCTCTCACTTTCCCACGCCCTCACTTTCCCACGCTCTAACTTTCCCACGCTCTCACTTTCCCACGCTCTCACTTTCCCACGCTCTCACTTTCCCACGCTCTCACTTTCCCACGCTCTAACTTTCCCACGCTCTCACTTTCCCACGCTCTAACTTTCCCACGCTCTCACTTTCCCACGCTCTAACTTTCCCACGCTCTCACTTTCCCACGCTCTCACTTTCCCACGCTCTCACTTTCCCACGCCCTCACTTTCCCACGCTCTCACTTTCCCACGCTCTCACTTTCCCACGCTCTAACTTTCCCACGCTCTCACTTTCCCACGCTCTCACTTTCCCACGCTCTCACTTTCCCACGCTCTAACTTTCCCACGCTCTCACTTTCCCACGCTCTAACTTTCCCACGCTCTCACTTTCCCACGCTCTCACTTTCCCACGCTCTCACTTTCCCACGCTCTAACTTTCCCACGCTCTCACTTTCCCACGCCCTCACTTTCCCACGCTCTAACTTTCCCACGCTCTCACTTTCCCACGCTCTAACTTTCCCACGCTCTCACTTTCCCACGCCCTCACTTTCCCACGCTCTAACTTTCCCACGCTCTCACTTTCCCACGCTCTAACTTTCCCACGCTCTCACTTTCCCACGGTCTCACTTTCCCACGCCTTCACTTTCCCACGCTCTAACTTTCCCACGCTCTAACTTTCCCACGCTCTCACTTTCCCACGCCCTCACTTTCCCACGCTCTAACTTTCCCACGCTCTCACTTTCCCACGCTCTCACTTTCCCACGCTCTCACTTTCCCACGCTCTCACTTTCCCACGCTCTCACTTTCCCACGCTCTCACTTTCCCACGCTCTCACTTTCCCACGCTCTCACTTTCCCACGCTCTCACTTTCCCACGCCCTCACTTTCCCACGCTCTAACTTTCCCACGCTCTCACTTTCCCACGCTCTAACTTTCCCACGCTCTCACTTTCCCACGCCCTCACTTTCCCACGCTCTAACTTTCCCACGCTCTCACTTTCCCACGCCCTCACTTTCCCACGCTCTAACTTTCCCACGCTCTCACTTTCCCACGCTCTCACTTTCCCACGCTCTAACTTTCCCACTTTCCCACGCTCTCACTTTCCCACGCTCTAACTTTCCCACGCTCTCACTTTCCCACGCTCTAACTTTCCCACGCTCTCACTTTCCCACGCTCTCACTTTCCCACGCTCTCACTTTCCCACGCTCTCACTTTCCCACGCTCTTTCCCACGCTCTTTTCCCACGCTCTCACTTTCCCACGCTCTAACTTTCCCACGCTCTAACTTTCCCACGCTCTCACTTTCCCACGCCCTCACTTTCCCACGCTCTAACTTTCCCACGCTCTCACTTTCCCACGCTCTCTCACTTTCCCACGCTCTCACTTTCCCACGCTCTCACTTTCCCACGCTCTCACTTTCCCACGCTCTCACTTTCCCACGCTCTCACTTTCCCACGCTCTCACTTTCCCACGCTCTCACTTTCCCACGCTCTCACTTTCCCACGCTCTCACTTTCCCACGCTCCAACTTTCCCACGCTCTCACTTTCCCACGCCCTCACTTTCCCACGCTCTCACTTTCCCACGCTCTCCCTTTCCCACGCTCTCACTTTCCCACGCTCTCACTTTCCCACGCTCTCACTTTCCCACGCTCTCACTTTCCCACGCTCTAACTTTCCCACGCTCTTTTCCCACGCTCTAACTTTCCCACGCTCTCACTTTCCCACGCTCTCACTTTCCCACGCTCTCACTTTCCCACGCTCTCACTTTCCCACGCTCTCACTTTCCCACGCTCTCACTTTCCCACGCTCTCACTTTCCCACGCTCTCACTTTCCCACGCTCTCACTTTCCCACGCTCTCACTTTCCCACGCTCTAACTTTCCCACGCTCTCACTTTCCCACGCTCTCACTTTCCCACGCCTTCACTTTCCCACGCTCTAACTTTCCCACGCTCTAACTTTCCCACGCTCTCACTTTCCCACGCTCTCACTTTCCCACGCTCTCACTTTCCCACGCTCTAACTTTCCCACGCTCTCACTTTCCCACGCTCTCACTTTCCCACGCCCTCACTTTCCCACGCTCTCACTTTCCCACGCCCTCACTTTCCCACGCTCTAACTTTCCCACGCTCTCACTTTCCCACGCTCTAACTTTCCCACGCTCTCACTTTCCCACGCTCTCACTTTCCCACGCTCTAACTTTCCCACGCTCTCACTTTCCCACGCTCTCACTTTCCCACGCTCTCACTTTCCCACGCTCTCACTTTCCCACGCTCTCACTTTCCCACGCTCTCACTTTCCCACGCTCTCACTTTCCCACGCTCTAACTTTCCCACGCTCTCACTTTCCCACGCTCTCACTTTCCCACGCTCTCACTTTCCCACGCTCTCACTTTCCCACGCTCTCACTTTCCCACGCTCTAACTTTCCCACGCTCTCACTTTCCCACGCTCTCACTTTCCCACGCTCTCACTTTCCCACGCCCTCACTTTCCCACGCTCTCACTTTCCCACGCTCTCACTTTCCCACGCTCTCACTTTCCCACGCTCTCACTTTCCCACGCTCTCACTTTCCCACGCCCTCACTTTCCCACGCTCTAACTTTCCCACGCTCTCACTTTCCCACGCTCTAACTTTCCCACGCTCTCACTTTCCCACGCTCTCACTTTCCCACGCTCTCACTTTCCCACGCTCTCACTTTCCCACGCTCTCACTTTCCCACGCTCTCACTTTCCCACGCTCTCACTTTCCCACGCTCTCACTTTCCCACGCCCTTACTTTCCCACGCTCTAACTTTCCCACGCTCTCACTTTCCCACGCTCTCACTTTCCCACGCTCTCACTTTCCCACGCTCTCACTTTCCCACGCTCTCACTTTCCCACGCTCTCACTTTCCCACGCTCTCACTTTCCCACGCTCTCACTTTCCCACGCTCTCACTTTCCCACGCTCTAACTTTCCCACGCTCTCACTTTCCCACGCTCTAACTTTCCCACGCTCTCACTTTCCCACGCTCTCACTTTCCCACGCTCTCACTTTCCCACGCTCTCACTTTCCCACGCTCTCACTTTCCCACGCTCTAACTTTCCCACGCTCTCACTTTCCCACGCTCTCACTTTCCCACGCTCTAACTTTCCCACGCTCTCACTTTCCCACGCTCTCACTTTCCCACGCTCTCACTTTCCCACGCTCTAACTTTCCTTTCCCACGCTCTCACTTTCCCACGCTCTCACTTTCCCACGCTCTCACTTTCCCACGCTCTAACTTTCCCACGCTCTAACTTTCCCACGCTCTCACTTTCCCACGCTCTCACTTTCCCACGCTCTCACTTTCCCACGCTCTCACTTTCCCACGCTCTCACTTTCCCACGCTCTCACTTTCCCACGCTCTAACTTTCCCACGCTCTCACTTTCCCACGCTCTCACTTTCCCACGCTCTCACTTTCCCACGCTCTCACTTTCCCACGCTCTCACTTTCCCACGCTCTCACTTTCCCACGCTCTCACTTTCCCACGCTCTAACTTTCCCACGCTCTCACTTTCCCACGCTCTCACTTTCCCACGCTCTAACTTTCCCACGCTCTCACTTTCCCACGCTCTCACTTTCCCACGCTCTAACTTTCCCACGCTCTCACTTTCCCACGCTCTCACTTTCCCACGCTCTCACTTTCCCACGCTCTAACTTTCCCACGCTCTCACTTTCCCACGCTCTCACTTTCCCACGCTCTCACTTTCCCACGCTCTCACTTTCCCACGCTCTCACTTTCCCACGCTCTAACTTTCCCACGCTCTCACTTTCCCACGCTCTAACTTTCCCACGCTCTCACTTTCCCACGCTCTCACTTTCCCACGCTCTAACTTTCCCACGCTCTCACTTTCCCACGCTCTCACTTTCCCACGCTCTAACTTTCCCACGCTCTCACTTTCCCACGCTCTCACTTTCCCACGCTCTCACTTTCCCACGCTCTCACTTTCCCACGCTCTCACTTTCCCACGCTCTAACTTTCCCACGCTCTCACTTTCCCACGCTCTCACTTTCCCACGCTCTCACTTTCCCACGCTCTCACTTTCCCACGCTCTAACTTTCCCACGCTCTCACTTTCCCACGCTCTCACTTTCCCACGCTCTCACTTTCCCACGCTCTAACTTTCCCACGCTCTCACTTTCCCACGCTCTAACTTTCCCACGCTCTCACTTTCCCACGCTCTCACTTTCCCACGCTCTAACTTTCCCACGCTCTCACTTTCCCACGCTCTCACTTTCCCACGCTCTAACTTTCCCACGCTCTCACTTTCCCACGCTCTCACTTTCCCACGCTCTAACTTTCCCACGCTCTCACTTTCCCACGCTCTCACTTTCCCACGCTCTCACTTTCCCACGCTCTCACTTTCCCACGCTCTCACTTTCCCACGCTCTCACTTTCCCACGC
This sequence comes from Adelphocoris suturalis, assembly GCA_030762985.1. Lineage (NCBI taxonomy): Eukaryota > Metazoa > Arthropoda > Insecta > Hemiptera > Miridae > Adelphocoris > Adelphocoris suturalis. The sequence goes on from JAUMHS010000013.1 coordinate 6,542,906, forward strand.
TCTCACTTTCCCACGCTCTCACTTTCCCACGCTCTCACTTTCCCACGCTCTAACTTTCCCACGCTCTCACTTTCCCACGCTCTCACTTTCCCACGCTCTCACTTTCCCACGCTCTCACTTTCCCACGCTCTCACTTTCCCACGCTCTCACTTTCCCACGCTCTCACTTTCCCACGCTCTAACTTTCCCACGCTCTCACTTTCCCACGCTCTAACTCCCCCACGCTCTTTTCCCACGCTCTCACTTTCCCACGCTCTCACTTTCCCACGCTCTCACTTTCCCACGCTCTCACTTTCCCACGCTCTAACTTTCCCACGCTCTCACTTTCCCACGCTCTCACTTTCCCACGCTCTAACTTTCCCACGCTCTCACTTTCCCACGCTCTCACTTTCCCACGCTCTCACTTTCCCACGCTCTCACTTTCCCACGCTCTCACTTTCCCACGCTCTCACTTTCCCACGCTCTCACTTTCCCACGCTCTCACTTTCCCACGCTCTCACTTTCCCACGCTCTAACTTTCCCACGCTCTCACTTTCCCACGCTCTCACTTTCCCACGCTCTCACTTTCCCACGCTCTCACTTTCCCACGCTCTCACTTTCCCACGCTCTAACTTTCCCACGCTCTCACTTTCCCACGCTCTAACTTTCCCACGCTCTCACTTTCCCACGCTCTCACTTTCCCACGCTCTCACTTTCCCACGCTCTAACTTTCCCACGCTCTCACTTTCCCACGCTCTCACTTTCCCACGCTCTCACTTTCCCACGCTCTCACTTTCCCACGCTCTCACTTTCCCACGCTCTCACTTTCCCACGCTCTCACTTTCCCACGCTCTCACTTTCCCACGCTCTCACTTTCCCACGCTCTAACTTTCCCACGCTCTCACTTTCCCACGCTCTCACTTTCCCACGCTCTAACTTTCCCACGCTCTCACTTTCCCACGCTCTAACTTTCCCACGCTCTCACTTTCCCACGCTCTCACTTTCCCACGCTCTCACTTTCCCACGCTCTAACTTTCCCACGCTCTCACTTTCCCACGCTCTCACTTTCCCACGCTCTCACTTTCCACGCCCTCACTTTCCCACGCTCTAACTTTCCCACGCTCTCACTTTCCCACGCTCTCACTTTCCCACGCTCTCACTTTCCCACGCTCTCACTTTCCCACGCTCTCACTTTCCCACGCTCTAACTTTCCCACGCTCTCACTTTCCCACGCTCTAACTTTCCCACGCTCTCACTTTCCCACGCTCTCACTTTCCCACGCTCTCACTTTCCCACGCTCTCACTTTCCCACGCTCTCACTTTCCCACGCTCTCACTTTCCCACGCTCTAACTTTCCCACGCTCTCACTTTCCCACGCTCTAACTTTCCCACGCTCTCACTTTCCCACGCTCTCACTTTCCCACGCTCTCACTTTCCCACGCTCTCACTTTCCCACGCTCTCACTTTCCCACGCTCTAACTTTCCCACGCTCTCACTTTCCCACGCTCTCACTTTCCCACGCTCTCACTTTCCCACGCTCTCACTTTCCCACGCTCTCACTTTCCCACGCTCTCACTTTCCCACGCTCTAACTTTCCCACGCTCTCACTTTCCCACGCTCTCACTTTCCCACGCTCTAACTTTCCCACGCTCTCACTTTCCCACGCTCTAACTTTCCCACGCTCTCACTTTCCCACGCTCTAACTTTCCCACGCTCTCACTTTCCCACGCTCTCACTTTCCCACGCTCTCACTTTCCCACGCTCTAACTTTCCCACGCTCTCACTTTCCCACGCTCTAACTTTCCCACGCTCTCACTTTCCCACGCTCTCACTTTCCCACGCTCTCACTTTCCCACGCTCTCACTTTCCCACGCTCTCACTTTCCCACGCTCTCACTTTCCCACGCTCTCACTTTCCCACGCTCTCACTTTCCCACGCTCTCTACTTTCCCACGCTCTCACTTTCCCACGCTCTCACTTTCCCACGCTCTCACTTTCCCACGCTCTCACTTTCCCACGCTCTCACTTTCCCACGCTCTCACTTTCCCACGCTCTCACTTTCCCACGCTCTAACTTTCCCACGCTCTCACTTTCCCACGCTCTCACTTTCCCACGCTCTCACTTTCCCACGCTCTAACTTTCCCACGCTCTCACTTTCCCACGCTCTCACTTTCCCACGCTCTCACTTTCCCACGCTCTCACTTTCCCACGCTCTCACTTTCCCACGCTCTAACTTTCCCACGCTCTCACTTTCCCACGCTCTCACTTTCCCACGCTCTAACTTTCCCACGCTCTCACTTTCCCACGCTCTAACTTTCCCACGCTCTCACTTTCCCACGCTCTCACTTTCCCACGCTCTCACTTTCCCACGCTCTCACTTTCCCACGCCCTAACTTTCCCACGCTCTCACTTTCCCACGCTCTCACTTTCCCACGCTCTAACTTTCCCACGCTCTCACTTTCCCACGCCCTCACTTTCCCACGCTCTAACTTTCCCACGCTCTCACTTTCCCACGCTCTCACTTTCCCACGCTCTCACTTTCCCACGCTCTAACTTTCCCACGCTCTCACTTTCCCACGCTCTCACTTTCCCACGCTCTCACTTTCCCACGCTCTCACTTTCCCACGCTTTAACTTTCCCACGCTCTCACTTTCCCACGCCCTCACTTTCCCACGCTCTCACTTTCCCACGCTCTCACTTTCCCACGCTCTAACTTTCCCACGCTCTCACTTTCCCACGCTCTCACTTTCCCACGCTCTAACTTTCCCACGCTCTCACTTTCCCACGCTCTCACTTTCCCACGCTCTCACTTTCCCACGCTCTCACTTTCCCACGCTCTCACTTTCCCACGCTCTCACTTTCCCACGCTCTCACTTTCCCACGCTCTCACTTTCCCACGCTCTAACTTTCCCACGCTCTCACTTTCCCACGCCCTCACTTTCCCACGCTCTAACTTTCCCACGCTCTCACTTTCCCACGCTCTCACTTTCCCACGCTCTCACTTTCCCACGCTCTCACTTTCCCACGCTCTCACTTTCCCACGCTCTCACTTTCCCACGCTCTAACTTTCCCACGCTCTCACTTTCCCACGCTCTAACTTTCCCACGCTCTCACTTTCCCACTTTCCCACGCTCTCACTTTCCCACGCTCTCACTTTCCCACGCTCTCACTTTCCCACGCTCTAACTTTCCCACGCTCTCACTTTCCCACGCTCTCACTTTCCCACGCTCTCACTTTCCCACGCTCTCACTTTCCCACGCTCTAACTTTCCCACGCTCTCACTTTCCCACGCTCTCACTTTCCCACGCTCTCACTTTCCCACGCTCTCACTTTCCCACGCTCTAACTTTCCCACGCTCTCACTTTCCCACGCTCTAACTTTCCCACGCTCTCACTTTCCCACGCTCTCACTTTCCCACGCTCTCACTTTCCCACGCTCTCACTTTCCCACGCTCTCACTTTCCCACGCTCTCACTTTCCCACGCTCTCACTTTCCCACGCTCTAACTTTCCCACGCTCTCACTTTCCCACGCTCTCACTTTCCCACGCTCTAACTTTCCCACGCTCTCACTTTCCCACGCTCTCACTTTCCCACGCTCTAACTTTCCCACGCTCTCACTTTCCCACGCTCTAACTTTCCCACGCCCTCACTTTCCCACGCTCTAACTTTCCCACGCTCTAACTTTCCCACGCTCTCACTTTCCCACGCTCTAACTTTCCCACGCTCTCACTTTCCCACGCTCTCACTTTCCCACGCTCTCACTTTCCCACGCTTTCCCACGCTCTCACTTTCCCACGCTCTCACTTTCCCACGCTCTAACTTTCCCACGCTCTCACTTTCCCACGCTCTAACTTTCCCACGCTCTAACTTTCCCACGCTCTCACTTTCCCACGCTCTCACTTTCCCACGCTCTCACTTTCCCACGCTCTCACTTTCCCACGCTCTAACTTTCCCACGCTCTCACTTTCCCACGCTCTCACTTTCCCACGCTCTCACTTTCCCACGCTCTCACTTTCCCACGCTCTCACTTTCCCACGCTCTCACTTTCCCACGCTCTCACTTTCCCACGCTCTCACTTTCCCACGCTCTCACTTTCCCACGCTCTCACTTTCCCACGCTCTCACTTTCCCACGCTCTAACTTTCCCACGCTCTCACTTTCCCACGCCCTCACTTTCCCACGCTCTCACTTTCCCACGCTCTCACTTTCCCACGCTCTCACTTTCCCACGCTCTCACTTTCCCACGCTCTCACTTTCCCACGCTCTAACTTTCCCACGCTCTCACTTTCCCACGCTCTCACTTTCCCACGCTCTCACTTTCCCACGCTCTCACTTTCCCACGCTCTCACTTTCCCACGCTCTAACTTTCCCACGCTCTCACTTTCCCACGCTCTCACTTTCCCACGCTCTCACTTTCCCACGCTCTCACTTTCCCACGCTCTAACTTTCCCACGCTCTCACTTTCCCACGCTCTCACTTTCCCACGCTCTCACTTTCCCACGCTCTCACTTTCCCACGCTCTCACTTTCCCACGGTCTCACTTTCCCACGCCTTCACTTTCCCACGCTCTCACTTTCCCACGCCCTCACTTTCCCACTCTCTAACTTTCCGACGCTCTCACTTTCCCACGCTCTAACTTTCCCACGCTCTCACTTTCCCACGCTCTCACTTTCCCACGCTCTCACTTTCCCACGCTCTCACTTTCCCACGCTCTCACTTTCCCACGCTCTCACTTTCCCACGCTCTCACTTTCCCACGCTCTCACTTTCCCACGCTCTAACTTTCCCACGCTCTCACTTTCCCACGCTCTCACTTTCCCACGCTCTCACTTTCCCACGCTCTCACTTTCCCACGCTCTAACTTTCCCACGCTCTCACTTTCCCACGCTCTCACTTTCCCACGCTCTCACTTTCCCACGCTCTCACTTTCCCACGCTCTCACTTTCCCACGCTCTCACTTTCCCACGCTCTCACTTTCCCACGCTCTCACTTTCCCACGCTCTCACTTTCCCACGCTCTAACTTTCCCACGCTCTCACTTTCCCACGCTCTCACTTTCCCACGCTCTCACTTTCCCACGCTCTCACTTTCCCACGCTCTCACTTTCCCACGCTCTCACTTTCCCACGCTCTCACTTTCCCACGCTCTCACTTTCCCACGCTCTCACTTTCCCACGCTCTCACTTTCCCACGCTCTAACTTTCCCACGCTCTCACTTTCCCACGCTCTCACTTTCCCACGCTCTCACTTTCCCACGCTCTCACTTTCCCACGCTCTAACTTTCCCACGCTCTCACTTTCCCACGCTCTCACTTTCCCACGCTCTAACTTTCCCACGCTCTCACTTTCCCACGCTCTCACTTTCCCACGCTCTAACTTTCCCACGCTCTCACTTTCCCACGCTCTCACTTTCCCACGCTCTAACTTTCCCACGCTCTCACTTTCCCACGCTCTCACTTTCCCACGCTCTCACTTTCCCACGCTCTCACTTTCCCACGCTCTCACTTTCCCACGCTCTCACTTTCCCACGCTCTCACTTTCCCACGCTCTCACTTTCCCACGCTCTCACTTTCCCACGCTCTCACTTTCCCACGCTCTCACTTTCCCACGCTCTCACTTTCCCACGCTCTCACTTTCCCACGCTCTCACTTTCCCACGCTCTAACTTTCCCACGCTCTCACTTTCCCACGCTCTCACTTTCCCACGCTCTAACTTTCCCACGCTCTCACTTTCCCACGCTCTCACTTTCCCACGCTCTAACTTTCCCACGCTCTCACTTTCCCACGCTCTCACTTTCCCACGCTCTCACTTTCCCACGCTCTCACTTTCCCACGCTCTCACTTTCCCACGCTCTCACTTTCCCACGCTCTCACTTTCCCACGCTCTCACTTTCCCACGCTCTAACTTTCCCACGCTCTCACTTTCCCACGCTCTCACTTTCCCACGCTCTCACTTTCCCACGCTCTCACTTTCCCACGCTCTAACTTTCCCACGCTCTCACTTTCCCACGCTCTCACTTTCCCACGCTCTCACTTTCCCACGCTCTCACTTTCCCACGCTCTAACTTTCCCACGCTCTCACTTTCCCACGCTCTCACTTTCCCACGCCCTCACTTTCCCACGCTCTCACTTTCCCACGCTCTCACTTTCCCACGCTCTCACTTTCCCACGCTCTCACTTTCCCACGCTCTCACTTTCCCACGCTCTCACTTTCCCACGCTCTCACTTTCCCACGCTCTCACTTTCCCACGCTCTCACTTTCCCACGCTCTCACTTTCCCACGCTCTCACTTTCCCACGCTCTCACTTTCCCACGCCCTCACTTTCCCACGCTCTAACTTTCCCACGCTCTCACTTTCCCACGCTCTCACTTTCCCACGCTCTCACTTTCCCACGCTCTCACTTTCCCACGCCCTCACTTTCCCACGCTCTCACTTTCCCACGCTCTCACTTTCCCACGCTCTCACTTTCCCACGCTCTCACTTTCCCACGCTCTAACTTTCCCACGCTCTCACTTTCCCACGCTCTCACTTTCCCACGCTCTCACTTTCCCACGCTCTCACTTTCCCACGCTCTCACTTTCCCACGCTCTCACTTTCCCACGCTCTCACTTTCCCACGCTCTAACTTTCCCACGCTCTCACTTTCCCACGCTCTCACTTTCCCACGCTCTAACTTTCCCACGCTCTCACTTTCCCACGCTCTCACTTTCCCACGCTCTCACTTTCCCACGCTCTCACTTTCCCACGCTCTCACTTTCCCACGCTCTAACTTTCCCACGCTCTCACTTTCCCACGCTCTCACTTTCCCACGCTCTCAACTTTCCCACGCTCTCACTTTCCCACGCTCTCACTTTCCCACGCTCTAACTTTCCCACGCTCTAACTTTCCCACGCTCTTACCCACTTTCCCACGCTCTCACTTTCCCACGCTCTAACTTTCCCACGCTCTCACTTTCCCACGCTCTCACTTTCCCACGCTCTAACTTTCCCACGCTCTCACTTTCCCACGCTCTCACTTTCCCACGCTCTAACTTTCCCACGCTCTCACTTTCCCACGCTCTCACTTTCCCACGCTCTCACTTTCCCACGCTCTCACTTTCCCACGCTCTCACTTTCCCACGCTCTCACTTTCCCACGCTCTCACTTTCCCACGCTCTCACTTTCCCACGCTCTCACTTTCCCACGCTCTCACTTTCCCACGCTCTCACTTTCCCACGCTCTCACTTTCCCACGCTCTAACTTTCCCACGCTCTCACTTTCCCACGCTCTCACTTTCCCACGCTCTCACTTTCCCACGCTCTCACTTTCCCACGCTCTCACTTTCCCACGCTCTAACTTTCCCACGCTCTCACTTTCCCACGCTCTCACTTTCCCACGCTCTCACTTTCCCACGCTCTCACTTTCCCACGCTCTCACTTTCCCACGCTCTCACTTTCCCACGCTCTCACTTTCCCACGCTCTCACTTTCCCACGCTCTAACTTTCCCACGCTCTCACTTTCCCACGCCCTCACTTTCCCACGCTCTAACTTTCCCACGCTCTCACTTTCCCACGCTCTCACTTTCCCACGCTCTCACTTTCCCACGCTCTCACTTTCCCACGCTCTCACTTTCCCACGCTCTAACTTTCCCACGCTCTCACTTTCCCACGCTCTAACTTTCCCACGCTCTCACTTTCCCACGCTCTCACTTTCCCACGCTCTCACTTTCCCACGCTCTCACTTTCCCACGCTCTCACTTTCCCACGCTCTCACTTTCCACGCTCTCACTTTCCCACGCTCTCACTTTCCCACGCTCTCACTTTCCCACGCTCTCACTTTCCCACGCTCTCACTTTCCCACGCTCTAACTTTCCCACGCTCTCACTTTCCCACGCTCTCACTTTCCCACGCTCTCACTTTCCCACGCTCTCACTTTCCCACGCTCTAACTTTCCCACGCTCTCACTTTCCCACGCTCTCACTTTCCCACGCTCTCACTTTCCCACGCTCTAACTTTCCCACGCTCTCACTTTCCCACGCTCTCACTTTCCCACGCTCTCACTTTCCCACGCTCTCACTTTCCCACGCTCTCACTTTCCCACGCTCTCACTTTCCCACGCTCTCACTTTCCCACGCTCTCACTTTCCCACGCTCTAACTTTCCCACGCTCTCACTTTCCCACGCTCTAACTTTCCCACGCTCTCACTTTCCCACGCCCTCACTTTCCCACGCTCTCACTTTCCCACGCTCTCACTTTCCCACGCTCTCACTTTCCCACGCTCTCACTTTCCCACGCTCTCACTTTCCCACGCTCTCACTTTCCCACGCTCTCACTTTCCCACGCTCTCACTTTCCCACGCTCTCACTTTCCCACGCTCTCACTTTCCCACGCTCTAACTTTCCCACGCTCTCACTTTCCCACGCTCTCACTTTCCCACGCTCTCACTTTCCCACGCTCTCACTTTCCCACGCTCTCACTTTCCCACGCTCTAACTTTCCCACGCTCTCACTTTCCCACGCTCTAACTTTCCCACGCTCTCACTTTCCCACGCTCTCACTTTCCCACGCTCTCACTTTCCCACGCTCTCACTTTCCCACGCTCTCACTTTCCCACGCTCTCACTTTCCCACGCTCTCACTTTCCCACGCTCTCACTTTCCCACGCTCTCACTTTCCCACGCTCTCACTTTCCCACGCTCTCACTTTCCCACGCTCTCACTTTCCCACGCTCTCACTTTCCCACGCTCTCACTTTCCCACGCTCTCACTTTCCCACGCTCTCACTTTCCCACGCTCTCACTTTCCCACGCTCTCACTTTCCCACGCTCTAACTTTCCCACGCTCTCACTTTCCCACGCTCTCACTTTCCCACGCTCTCACTTTCCCACGCTCTCACTTTCCCACGCTCTCACTTTCCCACGCTCTCACTTTCCCACGCTCTCACTTTCCCACGCTCTCACTTTCCCACGCTCTCACTTTCCCACGCTCTAACTTTCCCACGCTCTCACTTTCCCACGCTCTCACTTTCCCACGCTCTCACTTTCCCACGCTCTCACTTTCCCACGCTCTCACTTTCCCACGCTCTCACTTTCCCACGCTCTAACTTTCCCACGCTCTCACTTTCCCACGCTCTCACTTTCCCACGCTCTAACTTTCCCACGCTCTCACTTTCCCACGCTCTCACTTTCCCACGCTCTAACTTTCCCACGCTCTCACTTTCCCACGCTCTAACTTTCCCACGCTCTCACTTTCCCACGCTCTCACTTTCCCACGCTCTAACTTTCCCACGCTCTCACTTTCCCACGCTCTCACTTTCCCACGCTCTCACTTTCCCACGCTCTCACTTTCCCACGCTCTCACTTTCCCACGCTCTCACTTTCCCACGCTCTCACTTTCCCACGCTCTCACTTTCCCACGCTCTAACTTTCCCACGCTCTCACTTTCCCACGCTCTAACTTTCCCACGCTCTCACTTTCCCACGCTCTCACTTTCCCACGCTCTCACTTTCCCACGCTCTCACTTTCCCACGCTCTCACTTTCCCACGCTCTCACTTTCCCACGCTCTCACTTTCCCACGCTCTCAACTTTCCCACGCTCTCACTTTCCCACGCTCTCACTTTCCCACGCTCTCACTTTCCCACGCTCTCACTTTCCCACGCTCTAACTTTCCCACGCTCTCACTTTCCCACGCCCTCACTTTCCCACGCTCTAACTTTCCCACGCTCTCACTTTCCCACGCCCTCAATTTCCCACGCTCTCACTTTCCCACGCTCTCACTTTCCCACGCTCTCACTTTCCCACGCTCTCACTTTCCCACGCTCTCACTTTCCCACGCTCTCACTTTCCCACGCTCTCACTTTCCCACGCTCTCACTTTCCCACGCTCTCACTTTCCCACGCTCTCACTTTCCCACGCTCTCACTTTCCCACGCTCTCACTTTCCCACGCTCTCACTTTCCCACGCTCTAACTTTCCCACGCTCTCACTTTCCCACGCTCTCACTTTCCCACGCTCTCACTTTCCCACGCTCTCACTTTCCCACGCTCTCACTTTCCCACGCTCTCACTTTCCCACGCTCTCACTTTCCCACGCTCTCACTTTCCCACGCTCTAACTTTCCCACGCTCTCACTTTCCCACGCTCTCACTTTCCCACGCTCTAACTTTCCCACGCTCTCACTTTCCCACGCTCTCACTTTCCCACGCTCTCACTTTCCCACGCTCTCACTTTCCCACGCTCTAACTTTCCCACGCTCTCACTTTCCCACGCTCTCACTTTCCCACGCTCTCACTTTCCCACGCTCTAACTTTCCCACGCTCTCACTTTCCCACGCCCTCACTTTCCCACGCTCTAACTTTCCCACGCTCTCACTTTCCCACGCTCTCACTTTCCACGCTCTCACTTTCCCACGCTCTCACTTTCCCACGCTCTCACTTTCCCACGCTCTCACTTTCCCACGCTCTCACTTTCCCACGCTCTAACTTTCCCACGCTCTCACTTTCCCACGCTCTCACTTTCCCACGCTCTCACTTTCCCACGCTCTCACTTTCCCACGCTCTCACTTTCCCACGCTCTAACTTTCCCACTTTCCCACGCTCTCACTTTCCCACGCTCTCACTTTCCCACGCTCTAACTTTCCCACGCTCTCACTTTCCCACGCTCTCACTTTCCCACGCTCTCACTTTCCCACGCTCTCACTTTCCCACGCTCTCACTTTCCCACGCTCTCACTTTCCCACGCTCTCACTTTCCCACGCTCTCACTTTCCCACGCTCTCACTTTCCCACGCCCTCACTTTCCCACGCTCTAACTTTCCCACGCTCTCACTTTCCCACGCTCTCACTTTCCCACGCTCTCACTTTCCCACGCTCTCACTTTCCCACGCTCTCACTTTCCCACGCTCTCACTTTCCCACGCTCTCACTTTCCCACGCTCTCACTTTCCCACGCTCTCACTTTCCCACGCTCTCACTTTCCCACGCTCTCACTTTCCCACGCTCTAACTTTCCCACGCTCTCACTTTCCCACGCTCTCACTTTCCCACGCTCTCACTTTCCCACGCTCTCACTTTCCCACGCTCTCACTTTCCCACGCTCTAACTTTCCCACGCTCTCACTTTCCCACGCTCTAACTTTCCCACGCTCTCACTTTCCCACGCTCTCACTTTCCCACGCTCTCACTTTCCCACGCTCTCACTTTCCCACGCTCTCACTTTCCCACGCTCTCACTTTCCCACGCTCTCACTTTCCCACGCTCTCACTTTCCCACGCTCTCACTTTCCCACGCTCTCACTTTCCCACGCTCTAACTTTCCCACGCTCTCACTTTCCCACGCTCTAACTTTCCCACGCTCTCACTTTCCCACGCTCTAACTTTCCCACGCTCTCACTTTCCCACGCTCTCACTTTCCCACGCTCTCACTTTCCCACGCTCTCACTTTCCCACGCTCTCACTTTCCCACGCTCTCACTTTCCCACGCTCTCACTTTCCCACGCTCTCACTTTCCCACGCTCTCACTTTCCCACGCTCTCACTTTCCCACGCTCTCACTTTCCCACGCTCTAACTTTCCCACGCTCTCACTTTCCCACGCCCTCACTTTCCCACGCTCTAACTTTCCCACGCTCTCACTTTCCCACGCTCTCACTTTCCCACGCTCTCACTTTCCCACGCTCTCACTTTCCCACGCTCTAACTTTCCCACGCTCTCACTTTCCCACGCTCTCACTTTCCCACGCTCTAACTTTCCCACGCTCTCACTTTCCCACGCTCTCACTTTCCCACGCTCTCACTTTCCCACGCTCTCACTTTCCCACGCTCTCACTTTCCCACGCTCTCACTTTCCCACGCTCTCACTTTCCCACGCTCTCACTTTCCCACGCTCTAACTTTCCCACGCTCTCACTTTCCCACGCCCTCACTTTCCCACGCTCTAACTTTCCCACGCTCTCACTTTCCCACGCTCTCACTTTCCCACGCTCTCACTTTCCCACGCTCTCACTTTCCCACGCTCTCACTTTCCCACGCTCTAACTTTCCCACGCTCTCACTTTCCCACGCTCTCACTTTCCCACGCTCTCACTTTCCCACGCTCTCACTTTCCCACGCTCTCACTTTCCCACGCTCTCACTTTCCCACGCTCTCACTTTCCCACGCTCTAACTTTCCCACGCTCTCACTTTCCCACGCTCTAACTTTCCCACGCTCTCACTTTCCCACGCTCTAACTTTCCCACGCTCTCACTTTCCCACGCCCTCACTTTCCCACGCTCTAACTTTCCCACGCTCTCACTTTCCCACGCTCTAACTTTCCCACGCTCTCACTTTCCCACGCTCTCACTTTCCCACGCTCTCACTTTCCCACGCTCTCACTTTCCCACGCTCTAACTTTCCCACGCTCTCACTTTCCCACGCTCTCACTTTCCCACGCTCTCACTTTCCCACGCTCTCACTTTCCCACGCTCTAACTTTCCCACGCTCTCACTTTCCCACGCTCTAACTTTCCCACGCTCTAACTTTCCCACGCTCTCACTTTCCCACGCTCTCACTTTCCCACGCTCTAACTTTCCCACGCTCTCACTTTCCCACGCTCTCTAACTTTCCCACGCTCTCACTTTCCCACGCTCTCACTTTCCCACGCTCTAACTTTCCCACGCTCTCACTTTCCCACGCTCTCACTTTCCCACGCTCTCACTTTCCCACGCTCTCACTTTCCCACGCTCTCACTTTCCCACGCCCTCACTTTCCCACGCTCTAACTTTCCCACGCTCTCACTTTCCCACGCTCTCACTTTCCCACGCCCTCACTTTCCCACGCTCTAACTTTCCCACGCTCTCACTTTCCCACGCTCTCACTTTCCCACGCTCTCACTTTCCCACGCTCTCACTTTCCCACGCTCTAACTTTCCCACGCTCTCACTTTCCCACGCTCTCACTTTCCCACGCTCTCACTTTCCCACGCTCTAACTTTCCCACGCTCTCACTTTCCCACGCTCTAACTTTCCCACGCTCTCACTTTCCCACGCCCTCACTTTCCCACGCTCTAACTTTCCCACGCTCTCACTTTCCCACGCTCTAACTTTCCCACGCTCTCACTTTCCCACGCTCTCACTTTCCCACGCTCTAACTTTCCCACGCTCTCACTTTCCCACGCCCTCACTTTCCCACGCTCTAACTTTCCCACGCTCTCACTTTCCCACGCTCTAACTTTCCCACGCTCTCACTTTCCCACGCTCTCACTTTCCCACGCTCTCACTTTCCCACGCTCTCACTTTCCCACGCTCTCACTTTCCCACGCTCTCTCTTCCACTTTCCCACGCTCTCACTTTCCCACGCTCTCACTTTCCCACGCTCTCACTTTCCCACGCTCTAACTTTCCCACGCTCTAACTTTCCCACGCTCTCACTTTCCCACGCTCTAACTTTCCCACGCTCTCACTTTCCCACGCTCTCACTTTCCCACGCTCTCACTTTCCCACGCTCTCACTTTCCCACGCTCTCACTTTCCCACGCTCTAACTTTCCCACGCTCTCACTTTCCCACGCTCTCACTTTCCCACGCTCTCACTTTCCCACGCTCTCACTTTCCCACGCTCTCACTTTCCCACGCTCTCACTTTCCCACGCTCTCACTTTCCCACGCTCTCACTTTCCCACGCTCTCACTTTCCCACGCTCTCACTTTCCCACGCTCTAACTTCCCACGCTCTCACTTTCCCACGCTCTCACTTTCCCACGCTCTCACTTTCCCACGCTCTCACTTTCCCACGCTCTCACTTTCCCACGCTCTCACTTTCCCACGCTCTCACTTTCCCACGCCCTCACTTTCCCACGCTCTAACTTTCCCACGCTCTCACTTTCCCACGCTCTCACTTTCCCACGCTCTCACTTTCCCACGCTCTCACTTTCCCACGCTCTAACTTTCCCACGCTCTCACTTTCCACGCTCTAACTTTCCCACGCTCTCACTTTCCCACGCTCTCACTTTCCCACGCTCTCACTTTCCCACGCTCTCACTTTCCCACGCTCTCACTTTCCCACGCTCTAACTTTCCCACGCTCTCACTTTCCCACGCTCTCACTTTCCCACGCTCTAACTTTCCCACGCTCTCACTTTCCCACGCTCTCACTTTCCCACGCTCTAACTTTCCCACGCTCTCACTTTCCCACGCTCTCACTTTCCCACGCTCTCACTTTCCCACGCTCTACTTTCCACTTTCCCACGGTCTCACTTTCCCACGCCTTAACTTTCCCACGCTCTAACTTTCCCACGCTCTCACTTTCCCACGCTCTCACTTTCCCACGCTCTCACTTTCCCACGCTCTCACTTTCCCACGCTCTCACTTTCCCACGCTCTCACTTTCCCACGCTCTCACTTTCCCACGCTCTCACTTTCCCACGCTCTCACTTTCCCACGCTCTCACTTTCCCACGCTCTCACTTTCCCACGCTCTAACTTTCCCACGCTCTCACTTTCCCACGCTCTCACTTTCCCACGCTCTCACTTTCCCACGCTCTCACTTTCCCACGCTCTAACTTTCCCACGCTCTCACTTTCCCACGCCCTCACACTTTCCCACGCTCTAACTTTCCCACGCTCTCACTTTCCCACGCTCTCACTTTCCCACGCTCTCACTTTCCCACGCTCTCACTTTCCCACGCTCTCACTTTCCCACGCTCTCACTTTCCCACGCTCTCACTTTCCCACGCTCTCACTTTCCCACGCTCTCACTTTCCCACGCTCTCACTTTCCCACGCTCTCACTTTCCCACGCTCTAACTTTCCCACGCTCTCACTTTCCCACGCTCTAACTTTCCCACGCTCTCACTTTCCCACGCTCTCACTTTCCCACGCTCTAACTTTCCCACGCTCTCACTTTCCCACGCCCTCACTTTCCCACGCTCTAACTTTCCCACGCTCTCACTTTCCCACGCTCTAACTTTCCCACGCTCTCACTTTCCCACGCTCTAACTTTCCCACGCTCTCACTTTCCCACGCTCTCACTTTCCCACGCTCTAACTTTCCCACGCTCTCACTTTCCCACGCCCTCACTTTCCCACGCTCTAACTTTCCACGCTCTCACTTTCCCACGCTCTCACTTTCCCACGCTCTCACTTTCCCACGCTCTCACTTTCCACGCTCTCACTTTCCCACGCTCTCACTTTCCCACGCTCTCACTTTCCCACGCTCTCACTTTCCCACGCTCTCACTTTCCCACGCTCTCTACTTTCCCACGCTCTCACTTTCCCACGCTCTCACTTTCCCACGCTCTAACTTTCCCACGCTCTCACTTTCCCACGCTCTAACTTTCCCACGCTCTCACTTTCCCACGCTCTAACTTTCCCACGCTCTCACTTTCCCCCGCGCTCTAACTTTCCCACTCTCACTTTTCCACGCTCTCACTTTCCCACGCTCTAACTTTCCCACGCTCTCACTTTCCCACGCTCTAACTTTCCCACGCTCTCACTTTCCCACGCTCTAACTTTCCCACGCTCTCACTTTCCCACGCTCTCACTTTCCCACGCTCTCACTTTCCCACGCCCTAACTTTCCCACGCTCTAACTTTCCCACGCTCTAACTTTCCCACGCTCTCACTTTCCCACGCCCTCACTTTCCCACGCTCTAACTTTCCCACGCTCTAACTTTCCCACGCTCTCTCACTTTCCCACGCTCTCACTTTCCCACGCTCTCACTTTCCACGCTCTCACTTTCCCACGCTCTAACTTTCCCACGCTCTCACTTTCCCACGCTCTCACTTTCCCACGCTCTCACTTTCCCACGCCCTCACTTTCCCACGCTCTAACTTTCCCACGCTCTCACTTTCCCACGCTCTAACTTTCCCACGCTCTCACTTTCCCACGCTCTCACTTTCCCACGCTCTAACTTTCCCACGCTCTCACTTTCCCACGCTCTCACTTTCCCACGCTCTCACTTTCCCACGCTCTAACTTTCCCACGCTCTCACTTTCCCACGCTCTCACTTTCCCACGCTCTAACTTTCCCACGCTCTCACTTTCCCACGCTCTCACTTTCCCACGCTCTCACTTTCCCACGCCCTCACTTTCCCACGCTCTAACTTTCCCACGCTCTCACTTTCCCACGCTCTCACTTTCCCACGCCCTCACTTTCCCACGCTCTAACTTTCCCACGCTCTCACTTTCCACGCTCTCACTTTCCCACGCTCTCACTTTCCCACGCTCTCACTTTCCCACGCTCTAACTTTCCCACGCTCTCACTTTCCCACGCTCTCACTTTCCCACGCTCTCACTTTCCCACGCCCTCACTTTCCCACGCTCTCACTTTCCCACGCCCTCACTTTCCCACGCTCTAACTTTCCCACGCCCTCACTTTCCCACGCTCTCACTTTCCCACGCTCTCACTTTCCCACGCTCTCAACTTTCCCACGCCCTCACTTTCCCACGCTCTAACTTTCCCACGCTCTAACTTTCCCACGCTCTAACTTTCCCACGCTCTCACTTTCCACGCCCTAACTTTCCCACGCTCTAACTTTCCCACGCCCTCACTTTCCCACGCTCTAACTTTCCCACGCTCTCACTTTCCCACGCCCTCACTTTCCCACGCTCTAACTTTCCCACGCTCTAACTTTCCCACGCTCTAACTTTCCCACGCTCTCACTTTCCCACGCTCTAACTTTCCCACGCTCTAACTTTCCCACGCTCTCACTTTCCCACGCCCTAACTTTCCCACGCTCTAACTTTCCCACGCTCTCACTTTCCCACGCTCTAACTTTCCCACGCTCTCACTTTCCCACGCTCTCACTTTCCCACGCTCTAACTTTCCCACGCTCTAACTTTCCCACGCTCTCACTTTCCCACGCTCTAACTTTCCACGCTCTCACTTTCCCACGCTCTAACTTTCCCACGCTCTAACTTTCCCACGCTCTCACTTTCCCACGCCCTCACTTTCCCACGCTCTAACTTTCCCACGCTCTCACTTTCCCACGCTCTCACTTTCCCACGCTCTCACTTTCCCACGCTCTTACTTTCCCACGCTCTCACTTTCCCACGCCCTCACTTTCCCACGCTCTAACTTTCCCACGCTCTCACTTTCCCACGCTCTAACTTTCCCACGCTCTCACTTCCCACGCTCTAACTTTCCCACGCTCTCACTTTCCCACGCTCTAACTTTCCCACGCTCTCACTTTCCCACGGTCTCACTTTCCCACGCCTTCACTTTCCCACGCTCTAACTTTCCCACGCTCTCACTTTCCCACGCTCTAACTTTCCCACGCTCTAACTTTCCCACGCCCTCACTTTCCCACGCTCTAACTTTCCCACGCTCTCACTTTCCCACGCCCTCACTTTCCCACGCTCTAACTTTCCCACGCTCTAACTTTCCCACGCTCTCACTTTCCCACGCTCTAACTTTCCCACGCTCTCACTTTCCCACGCTCTCACTTTCCCACGCTCTCACTTTCCCACGCCCTAACTTTCCCACGCTCTCACTTTCCCACGCCCTCACTTTCCCACGCTCTCACTTTCCCACGCTCTCACTTTCCCACGCTCTCACTTTCCCACGCTCTCACTTTCCCACGCTCTCACTTTCCCACGCTCTAACTTTCCCACGCTCTCACTTTCCCACGCTCTCACTTTCCCACGCCCTCACTTTCCCACGCTCTCACTTTCCCACGCTCTCACTTTCCACGCTCTTACTTTCCCCCGGTCTTTCACTTTCCCACGCTCACTTTCCCACGCCTCACTTTCCCACGCTCTCACTTTCCCACGCTCTCACTTTCCCACGCTCTCACTTTCCCACGCTCTCACTTTCCCACGCTCTCACTTTCCCACGCTCTCACTTTCCCACGCTCTCACTTTCCCACGCTCTCACTTTCCCACGCTCTCACTTTCCCACGCTCTCACTTTCCCACGCTCTCACTTTCCCACGCTCTCACTTTCCCACGCTCTAACTTTCCCACGCTCTCACTTTCCCACGCTCTCACTTTCCCACGCTCTCACTTTCCCACGCTCTCACTTTCCCACGCTCTCACTTTCCCACGCTCTCACTTTCCCACGCTCTCACTTTCCCACGCTCTCACTTTCCCACGCTCTCACTTTCCCACGCTCTCACTTTCCCACGCTCTCACTTTCCCACGCTCTCACTTTCCCACGCTCTCACTTTCCCACGCTCTCACTTTCCCACGCTCTCACTTTCCCACGCTCTCACTTTCCCACGCCCTCACTTTCCCACGCTCTAACTTTCCCACGCTCTCACTTTCCCACGCCCTCACTTTCCCACGCTCTAACTTTCCCACGCTCTCACTTTCCCACGCTCTAACTTTCCCACGCTCTCACTTTCCCACGCCCTCACTTTCCCACGCTCTAACTTTCCCACGCTCTCACTTTCCCACGCTCTCACTTTCCCACGCTCTCACTTTCCCACGCTCTCACTTTCCCACGCTCTCACTTTCCCACGCTCTCACTTTCCCACGCTCTCACTTTCCCACGCTCTCACTTTCCCACGCTCTCACTTTCCCACGCTCTCACTTTCCCACGCTCTCACTTTCCCACGCTCTCACTTTCCCACGCTCTCACTTTCCCACGCTCTAACTTTCCCACGCTCTCACTTTCCCACGCCCTCACTTTCCCACGCTCTAACTTTCCCACGCTCTCACTTTCCCACGCTCTCACTTTCCCACGCTCTCACTTTCCCACGCTCTCACTTTCCCACGCTCTCACTTTCCCACGCCCTCACTTTCCCACGCTCTAACTTTCCCACGCTCTCACTTTCCCACGCTCTCACTTTCCCACGCTCTAACTTTCCCACGCTCTCACTTTCCCACGCCCTCACTTTCCCACGCTCTCACTTTCCCACGCTCTCACTTTCCCACGCTCTAACTTTCCCACGCTCTCACTTTCCCACGCTCTCACTTTCCCACGCTCTCACTTTCCCACGCTCTCACTTTCCCACGCTCTCACTTTCCCACGCTCTCACTTTCCCACGCTCTCACTTTCCCACGCTCTAACTTTCCCACGCTCTCACTTTCCCACGCTCTCACTTTCCCACGCTCTAACTTTCCCACGCTCTCACTTTCCCACGCTCTCACTTTCCCACGCTCTCACTTTCCCACGCTCTCACTTTCCCACGCTCTAACTTTCCCACGCTCTCACTTTCCCACGCTCTCACTTTCCCACGCTCTCACTTTCCCACGCTCTCACTTTCCCACGCTCTCACTTTCCCACGCTCACTTTCCCACGCTCTCACTTTCCCACGCTCTCACTTTCCCACGCTCTCACTTTCCCACGCTCTCACTTTCCCACGCTCTCACTTTCCCACGCTCTCACTTTCCCACGCTCTCACTTTCCCACGCTCTCACTTTCCCACGCCCTCACTTTCCCACGCTCTAACTTTCCCACGCTCTCACTTTCCCACGCTCTACTTTCCCACGCTCTCACTTTCCCACGCTCTCACTTTCCCACGCTCTCTAACTTTCCCACGCTCTCACTTTCCCACGCTCTCACTTTCCCACGCTCTAACTTTCCCACGCTCTCACTTTCCCACGCTCTCACTTTCCCACGCTCTCACTTTCCCACGCTCTCACTTTCCCACGCTCTCACTTTCCCACGCTCTCACTTTCCCACGCTCTAACTTTCCCACGCTCTCACTTTCCCACGCTCTAACTTTCCCACGCTCTCACTTTCCCACGCCCTCACTTTCCCACGCTCTAACTTTCCCACGCTCTCACTTTCCCACGCTCTCACTTTCCCACGCTCTAACTTTCCCACGCTCTCACTTTCCCACGCTCTCACTTTCCCACGCTCTCACTTTCCCACGCTCTAACTTTCCCACGCTCTCACTTTCCCACGCTCTCACTTTCCCACGCTCTCACTTTCCCACGCTCTCACTTTCCCACGCTCTCACTTTCCCACGCTCTAACTTTCCCACGCTCTCACTTTCCCACGCCCTCACTTTCCCACGCTCTAACTTTCCCACGCTCTCACTTTCCCACGCTCTAACTTTCCCACGCTCTCACTTTCCCACGCCCTCACTTTCCCACGCTCTCACTTTCCCACGCTCTCACTTTCCCACGCTCTAACTTTCCCACGCTCTCACTTTCCCACGCTCTCACTTTCCCACGCTCTCACTTTCCCACGCTCTAACTTTCCCACGCTCTCACTTTCCCACGCTCTCACTTTCCCACGCTCTCACTTTCCCACGCTCTCACTTTCCCACGCTCTCACTTTCCCACGCTCTAACTTTCCCACGCTCTCACTTTCCCACGCCCTCACTTTCCCACGCTCTAACTTTCCCACGCTCTCACTTTCCCACGCTCTAACTTTCCCACGCTCTCACTTTCCCACGCTCTCACTTTCCCACGCTCTCACTTTCCCACGCTCTAACTTTCCCACGCTCTCACTTTCCCACGCTCTAACTTTCCCACGCTCTCACTTTCCCACGCCCTCACTTTCCCACGCTCTAACTTTCCCACGCTCTCACTTTCCCACGCCCTCACTTTCCCACGCTCTAACTTTCCCACGCTCTCACTTTCCCACGCCCTCACTTTCCCACGCTCTAACTTTCCCACGCTCTCACTTTCCCACGCTCTCACTTTCCCACGCTCTCACTTTCCCACGCTCTAACTTTCCCACGCTCTCACTTTCCCACGCCCTCACTTTCCCACGCTCTCACTTTCCCACGCTCTCACTTTCCCACGCTCTCACTTTCCCACGCTCTCACTTTCCCACGCTCTCACTTTCCCACGCTCTAACTTTCCCACGCTCTCACTTTCCCACGCTCTCACTTTCCCACGCCCTCACTTTCCCACGCTCTAACTTTCCCACGCTCTCACTTTCCCACGCTCTCACTTTCCCACGCTCTCACTTTCCCACGCTCTCACTTTCCCACGCTCTCACTTTCCCACGCTCTCACTTTCCCACGCTCTCACTTTCCCACGCTCTCACTTTCCCACGCTCTCACTTTCCCACGCTCTCACTTTCCCACGCCCTCACTTTCCCACGCTCTAACTTTCCCACGCTCTCACTTTCCCACGCTCTCACTTTCCCACGCTCTCACTTTCCCACGCTCTCACTTTCCCACGCTCTCACTTTCCCACGCTCTCACTTTCCCACGCTCTCACTTTCCCACGCTCTCACTTTCCCACGCTCTCACTTTCCCACGCTCTCACTTTCCCACGCTCTCACTTTCCCACGCCCTCACTTTCCCACGCTCTAACTTTCCCACGCTCTCACTTTCCCACGCTCTCACTTTCCCACGCTCTCACTTTCCCACGCTCTCACTTTCCCACGCTCTAACTTTCCCACGCTCTCACTTTCCCACGCCCTCACTTTCCCACGCTCTAACTTTCCCACGCTCTCACTTTCCCACGCTCTCACTTTCCCACGCTCTCACTTTCCCACGCTCTCACTTTCCCACGCTCTCACTTTCCCACGCTCTCACTTTCCCACGCTCTCACTTTCCCACGCTCTCACTTTCCCACGCTCTCACTTTCCCACGCTCTCACTTTCCCACGCTCTCACTTTCCCACGCTCTACTTTCCCACGCTCTCACTTTCCCACGCTCTACTTTCCCCCTCTTTCCCACGCTCTACTTTCCCACGCTCTCACTTTCCCACGCTCTCACTTTCCCACGCTCTAACTTTCCCACGCTCTCACTTTCCCACGCCCTCACTTTCCCACGCTCTAACTTTCCCACGCTCTCACTTTCCCACGCTCTCACTTTCCCACGCTCTAACTTTCCCACGCTCTCACTTTCCCACGCTCTAACTTTCCCACGCTCTCACTTTCCCACGCCCTCACTTTCCCACGCTCTCACTTTCCCACGCTCTCACTTTCCCACGCTCTAACTTTCCCACGCTCTCACTTTCCCACGCCCTCACTTTCCCACGCTCTAACTTTCCCACGCTCTCACTTTCCCACGCTCTCACTTTCCCACGCTCTCACTTTCCCACGCTCTCACTTTCCCACGCTCTCACTTTCCCACGCTCTCACTTTCCCACGCTCTCACTTTCCCACGCTCTCACTTTCCCACGCTCTCACTTTCCCACGCTCTCACTTTCCCCCTCACTTTCCCACGCTCTCACTTTCCCACGCCCTCACTTTCCCACGCTCTCACTTTCCCACGCTCTCACTTTCCCACGCTCTCACTTTCCCACGCTCTCACTTTCCCACGCTCTCACTTTCCCACGCTCTAACTTTCCCACGCTCTCACTTTCCCACGCTCTCACTTTCCCACGCCCTCACTTTCCCACGCTCTAACTTTCCCACGCTCTCACTTTCCCACGCTCTAACTTTCCCACGCTCTCACTTTCCCACGCCCTCACTTTCCCACGCTCTAACTTTCCCACGCTCTCACTTTCCCACGCCCTCACTTTCCCACGCTCTAACTTTCCCACGCTCTCACTTTCCCACGCTCTCACTTTCCCACGCTCTCACTTTCCCACGCTCTCACTTTCCCACGCCCTCACTTTCCCACGCTCTAACTTTCCCACGCTCTCACTTTCCCACGCTCTAACTTTCCCACGCTCTCACTTTCCCACGCCCTCACTTTCCCACGCTCTAACTTTCCCACGCTCTCACTTTCCCACGCCCTCACTTTCCCACGCTCTAACTTTCCCACGCTCTCACTTTCCCACGCCCTCACTTTCCCACGCTCTCACTTTCCCACGCTCTCACTTTCCCACGCTCTCACTTTCCCACGCTCTCACTTTCCCACGCTCTCACTTTCCCACGCTCTCACTTTCCCACGCTCTCACTTTCCCACGCTCTCACTTTCCCACGCTCTCACTTTCCCACGCTCTCACTTTCCCACGCTCTCACTTTCCCACGCTCTCACTTTCCCACGCTCTCACTTTCCCACGCTCTCACTTTCCCACGCTCTCACTTTCCCACGCTCTAACTTTCCCACGCTCTCACTTTCCCACGCCCTCACTTTCCCACGCTCTAACTTTCCCACGCTCTCACTTTCCCACGCTCTAACTTTCCCACGCTCTCACTTTCCCACGCCCTCACTTTCCCACGCTCTAACTTTCCCACGCTCTCACTTTCCCACGCTCTCACTTTCCCACGCTCTCACTTTCCCACGCTCTCACTTTCCCACGCTCTCACTTTCCCACGCTCTCACTTTCCCACGCTCTCACTTTCCCACGCTCTCACTTTCCCACGCTCTCACTTTCCCACGCTCTCACTTTCCCACGCTCTCACTTTCCCACGCTCTCACTTTCCCACGCTCTAACTTTCCCACGCTCTCACTTTCCCACGCCTTACTTTCCCACGCTCTAACTTTCCCACGCTCTCACTTTCCCACGCTCTCACTTTCCCACGCTCTCACTTTCCCACGCTCTCACTTTCCCACGCTCTCACTTTCCCACGCTCTAACTTTCCCACGCTCTCACTTTCCCACGCTCTCACTTTCCCACGCTCTCACTTTCCCACGCTCTCACTTTCCCACGCTCTCACTTTCCCACGCTCTCACTTTCCCACGCTCTCACTTTCCCACGCTCTCACTTTCCCACGCTCTCACTTTCCCACGCTCTCACTTTCCCACGCTCTCACTTTCCCACGCTCTCACTTTCCCACGCTCTCACTTTCCCACGCTCTAACTTTCCCACGCTCTCACTTTCCCACGCTCTCACTTTCCCACGCTCTCACTTTCCCACGCTCTCACTTTCCCACGCTCTAACTTTCCCACGCTCTCACTTTCCCACGCCCTCACTTTCCCACGCTCTAACTTTCCCACGCTCTCACTTTCCCACGCTCTAACTTTCCCACGCTCTCACTTTCCCACGCTCTCACTTTCCCACGCTCTCACTTTCCCACGCTCTAACTTTCCCACGCTCTCACTTTCCCACGCTCTCACTTTCCCACGCTCTCACTTTCCCACGCTCTAACTTTCCCACGCTCTCACTTTCCCACGCTCTCACTTTCCCACGCTCTCACTTTCCCACGCCCTCACTTTCCCACGCTCTAACTTTCCCACGCTCTCACTTTCCCACGCTCTAACTTTCCCACGCTCTCACTTTCCCACGCTCTCACTTTCCCACGCTCTCACTTTCCCACGCTCTAACTTTCCCACGCTCTCACTTTCCCACGCTCTAACTTTCCCACGCTCTCACTTTCCCACGCCTTCACTTTCCCACGCTCTAACTTTCCCACGCTCTCACTTTCCCACGCTCTCACTTTCCCACGCTCTAACTTTCCCACGCTCTCACTTTCCCACGCTCTCACTTTCCCACGCTCTCACTTTCCCACGCTCTCACTTTCCCACGCTCTCACTTTCCCACGCTCTCACTTTCCCACGCTCTAACTTTCCCACGCTCTCACTTTCCCACGCCCTCACTTTCCCACGCTCTCACTTTCCCACGCTCTCACTTTCCCACGCTCTAACTTTCCCACGCTCTCACTTTCCCACGCCCTCACTTTCCCACGCTCTAACTTTCCCACGCTCTCACTTTCCCACGCTCTCACTTTCCCACGCTCTCACTTTCCCACGCTCTAACTTTCCCACGCTCTCACTTTCCCACGCTCTCACTTTCCCACGCTCTCACTTTCCCACGCTCTCACTTTCCCACGCTCTCACTTTCCCACGCTCACTTTCCCACGCTCTCACTTTCCCACGCTCTCACTTTCCCACGCTCTCACTTTCCCACGCTCTCACTTTCCCACGCTCTAACTTTCCCACGCTCTCACTTTCCCACGCTCTCACTTTCCCACGCTCTCACTTTCCCACGCTCTCACTTTCCCACGCTCTCACTTTCCCACGCTCTAACTTTCCCACGCTCTCACTTTCCCACGCTCTCACTTTCCCACGCTCTCACTTTCCCACGCTCTCACTTTCCCACGCTCTCACTTTCCCACGCTCTCACTTTCCCACGCTCTCACTTTCCCACGCTCTCACTTTCCCACGCTCTCACTTTCCCACGCTCTCACTTTCCCACGCCCTCACTTTCCCACGCTCTAACTTTCCCACGCTCTCACTTTCCCACGCTCTCACTTTCCCACGCTCTCACTTTCCCACGCTCTAACTTTCCCACGCTCTCACTTTCCCACGCTCTAACTTTCCCACGCTCTCACTTTCCCACGCCCTCACTTTCCCACGCTCTAACTTTCCCACGCTCTCACTTTCCCACGCCCTCACTTTCCCACGCTCTAACTTTCCCACGCTCTCACTTTCCCACGCTCTCACTTTCCCACGCTCTCACTTTCCCACGCTCTCACTTTCCCACGCTCTAACTTTCCCACGCTCTCACTTTCCCACGCTCTCACTTTCCCACGCTCTCACTTTCCCACGCTCTAACTTTCCCACGCTCTCACTTTCCCACGCCCTCACTTTCCCACGCTCTAACTTTCCCACGCTCTCACTTTCCCACGCTCTCACTTTCCCACGCTCTAACTTTCCCACGCTCTCACTTTCCCACGCTCTCACTTTCCCACGCTCTCACTTTCCCACGCTCTCACTTTCCCACGCTCTCACTTTCCCACGCTCTCACTTTCCCACGCTCTCACTTTCCCACGCTCTCACTTTCCCACGCTCTCACTTTCCCACGCTCTCACTTTCCCACGCTCTCACTTTCCCACGCTCTCACTTTCCCACGCTCTCACTTTCCCACGCTCTCACTTTCCCACGCTCTCACTTTCCCACGCTCTAACTTTCCCACGCTCTCACTTTCCCACGCTCTAACTTTCCCACGCTCTCACTTTCCCACGCCCTCACTTTCCCACGCTCTAACTTTCCCACGCTCTCACTTTCCCACGCTCTCACTTTCCCACGCTCTAACTTTCCCACGCTCTCACTTTCCCACGCTCTCACTTTCCCACGCTCTCACTTTCCCACGCTCTCACTTTCCCACGCTCTAACTTTCCCACGCTCTCACTTTCCCACGCTCTCACTTTCCCACGCTCTCACTTTCCCACGCTCTCACTTTCCCACGCTCTCACTTTCCCACGCTCTCACTTTCCCACGCTCTCACTTTCCCACGCTCTAACTTTCCCACGCTCTCACTTTCCCACGCTCTCACTTTCCCACGCCCTCACTTTCCCACGCTCTAACTTTCCCACGCTCTCACTTTCCCACGCTCTAACTTTCCCACGCTCTCACTTTCCCACGCTCTCACTTTCCCACGCTCTCACTTTCCCACGCTCTCACTTTCCCACGCTCTAACTTTCCCACGCTCTCACTTTCCCACGCTCTCACTTTCCCACGCCTTCACTTTCCCACGCTCTAACTTTCCCACGCTCTCACTTTCCCACGCTCTAACTTTCCCACGCTCTCACTTTCCCACGCTCTCACTTTCCCACGCTCTAACTTTCCCACGCTCTCACTTTCCCACGCTCTCACTTTCCCACGCTCTAACTTTCCCACGCTCTCACTTTCCCACGCTCTCACTTTCCCACGCTCTCACTTTCCCACGCTCTCACTTTCCCACGCTCTCACTTTCCCACGCTCTCACTTTCCCACGCTCTCACTTTCCCACGCTCTCACTTTCCCACGCTCTCACTTTCCCACGCTCTCACTTTCCCACGCTCTCACTTTCCCACGCTCTAACTTTCCCACGCTCTCACTTTCCCACGCTCTAACTTTCCCACGCTCTCACTTTCCCACGCTCTCACTTTCCCACGCTCTAACTTTCCCACGCTCTCACTTTCCCACGCTCTAACTTTCCCACGCTCTCACTTTCCCACGCTCTCACTTTCCCACGCTCTAACTTTCCCACGCTCTCACTTTCCCACGCTCTACTTTCCCACGCTCTAACTTTCCCACGCTCTCACTTTCCCACGCCCTCACTTTCCCACGCTCTCACTTTCCCACGCTCTAACTTTCCCACGCTCTCACTTTCCCACGCCCTCACTTTCCCACGCTCTAACTTTCCCACGCTCTCACTTTCCCACGCTCTAACTTTCCCACGCTCTCACTTTCCCACGCTCTCACTTTCCCACGCTCTAACTTTCCCACGCTCTCACTTTCCCACGCTCTAACTTTCCCACGCTCTCACTTTCCCACGCTCTCACTTTCCCACGCTCTCACTTTCCCACGCTCTCACTTTCCCACGCTCTCACTTTCCCACGCTCTAACTTTCCCACGCTCTCACTTTCCCACGCCCTCACTTTCCCACGCTCTAACTTTCCCACGCTCTCACTTTCCCACGCTCTCACTTTCCCACGCTCTAACTTTCCCACGCTCTCACTTTCCCACGCTCTCACTTTCCCACGCTCTCACTTTCCCACGCTCTCACTTTCCCACGCTCTCACTTTCCCACGCTCTCACTTTCCCACGCTCTAACTTTCCCACGCTCTCACTTTCCCACGCTCTCACTTTCCCACGCTCTCACTTTCCCACGCTCTCACTTTCCCACGCTCTCACTTTCCCACGCTCTCACTTTCCCACGCTCTCACTTTCCCACGCTCTAACTTTCCCACGCTCTCACTTTCCCACGCTCTCACTTTCCCACGCTCTCACTTTCCCACGCTCTAACTTTCCCACGCTCTCACTTTCCCACGCTCTCACTTTCCCACGCTCTCACTTTCCCACGCTCTCACTTTCCCACGCTCTCACTTTCCCACGCTCTCACTTTCCCACGCT
Organism: Adelphocoris suturalis; assembly: GCA_030762985.1. NCBI lineage: Eukaryota > Metazoa > Arthropoda > Insecta > Hemiptera > Miridae > Adelphocoris > Adelphocoris suturalis. The sequence continues at coordinate 6,570,381 of JAUMHS010000013.1, forward strand.
CTCACTTTCCCACGCTCTCACTTTCCCACGCTCTCACTTTCCCACGCTCTCACTTTCCCACGCTCTAACTTTCCCACGCTCTCACTTTCCCACGCTCTCACTTTCCCACGCTCTCACTTTCCCACGCTCTCACTTTCCCACGCTCTCACTTTCCCACGCTCTAACTTTCCCACGCTCTCACTTTCCCACGCTCTCACTTTCCCACGCTCTCACTTTCCCACGCTCTCACTTTCCCACGCTCTCACTTTCCCACGCTCTCACTTTCCCACGCTCTCACTTTCCCACGCTCTCACTTTCCCACGCTCTAACTTTCCCACGCTCTCACTTTCCCACGCTCTCACTTTCCCACGCTCTAACTTTCCCACGCTCTCACTTTCCCACGCTCTCACTTTCCCACGCTCTCACTTTCCCACGCTCTAACTTTCCCACGCTCTCACTTTCCCACGCTCTAACTTTCCCACGCTCTCACTTTCCCACGCCCTCACTTTCCCACGCTCTAACTTTCCCACGCTCTCACTTTCCCACGCTCTCACTTTCCCACGCTCTAACTTTCCCACGCTCTCACTTTCCCACGCTCTCACTTTCCCACGCTCTCACTTTCCCACGCTCTCACTTTCCCACGCTCTCACTTTCCCACGCTCTCACTTTCCCACGCTCTAACTTTCCCACGCTCTCACTTTCCCACGCTCTAACTTTCCCACGCTCTCACTTTCCCACGCCCTCACTTTCCCACGCTCTAACTTTCCCACGCTCTCACTTTCCCACGCTCTCACTTTCCCACGCTCTCACTTTCCCACGCTCTCACTTTCCCACGCTCTCACTTTCCCACGCTCTCACTTTCCCACGCTCTCACTTTCCCACGCTCTCACTTTCCCACGCCCTCACTTTCCCACGCTCTCACTTTCCCACGCTCTCACTTTCCCACGCTCTAACTTTCCCACGCTCTCACTTTCCCACGCTCTCACTTTCCCACGCTCTAACTTTCCCACGCTCTCACTTTCCCACGCTCTCACTTTCCCACGCTCTCACTTTCCCACGCTCTCACTTTCCCACGCTCTCACTTTCCCACGCTCTCACTTTCCCACGCTCTCACTTTCCCACGCTCTCACTTTCCCACGCTCTAACTTTCCCACGCTCTCACTTTCCCACGCTCTCACTTTCCCACGCTCTAACTTTCCCACGCTCTCACTTTCCCACGCTCTCACTTTCCCACGCTCTCACTTTCCCACGCCCTCACTTTCCCACGCTCTAACTTTCCCACGCTCTCACTTTCCCACGCTCTCACCCTTTCCCACGCCTCACTTTCCCACGCTCTCACTTTCCCACGCTCTACTTTCCCACGCTCTCACTTTCCCACGCCCTCACTTTCCCACGCTCTAACTTTCCCACGCTCTAACTTTCCCACGCTCTCACTTTCCCACGCCCTCACTTTCCCACGCTCTAACTTTCCCACGCTCTCACTTTCCCACGCTCTAACTTTCCCACGCTCTCACTTTCCCACGCCCTCACTTTCCCACGCTCTAACTTTCCCACGCTCTCACTTTCCCACGCTCTCACTTTCCCACGCTCTCACTTTCCCACGCTCTCACTTTCCCACGCTCTCACTTTCCCACGCTCTCACTTTCCCACGCTCTCACTTTCCCACGCTCTAACTTTCCCACGCTCTCACTTTCCCACGCCCTCACTTTCCCACGCTCTAACTTTCCCACGCTCTCACTTTCCCACGCCTCACTTTCCCACGCTCTACTTTCCCACGCTCTCACTTTCCCACGCTCTCACTTTCCCACGCTCTACTTTCCCACGCTCTCACTTTCCCACGCTCTCACTTTCCCACGCTCTAACTTTCCCACGCTCTCACTTTCCCACGCTCTCACTTTCCCACGCTCTCACTTTCCCACGCTCTCACTTTCCCACGCTCTCACTTTCCCACGCTCTCACTTTCCCACGCTCTCACTTTCCCACGCTCTAACTTTCCCACGCTCTCACTTTCCCACGCTCTCACTTTCCCACGCCCTCACTTTCCCACGCTCTAACTTTCCCACGCTCTCACTTTCCCACGCTCTCACTTTCCCACGCTCTCACTTTCCCACGCTCTCACTTTCCCACGCTCTCACTTTCCCACGCTCTCACTTTCCCACGCTCTCACTTTCCCACGCTCTCACTTTCCCACGCTCTCACTTTCCCACGCTCTCACTTTCCCACGCTCTCACTTTCCCACGCTCTAACTTTCCCACGCTCTCACTTTCCCACGCTCTCACTTTCCCACGCTCTCACTTTCCCACGCTCTCACTTTCCCACGCCCTCACTTTCCCACGCTCTAACTTTCCCACGCTCTCACTTTCCCACGCTCTCACTTTCCCACGCTCTCACTTTCCCACGCTCTCACTTTCCCACGCTCTCACTTTCCCACGCTCTCACTTTCCCACGCTCTCACTTTCCCACGCTCTCACTTTCCCACGCTCTCACTTTCCCACGCTCTCACTTTCCCACGCTCTCACTTTCCCACGCTCTCACTTTCCCACGCTCTCACTTTCCCACGCTCTCACTTTCCCACGCTCTCACTTTCCCACGCTCTCACTTTCCCACGCTCTAACTTTCCCACGCTCTCACTTTCCCACGCTCTAACTTTCCCACGCTCTCACTTTCCCACGCCCTCACTTTCCCACGCTCTAACTTTCCCACGCTCTCACTTTCCCACGCTCTCACTTTCCCACGCTCTCACTTTCCCACGCCCTCACTTTCCCACGCTCTAACTTTCCCACGCTCTCACTTTCCCACGCTCTCACTTTCCCACGCTCTCACTTTCCCACGCTCTCACTTTCCCACGCTCTCACTTTCCCACGCTCTCACTTTCCCACGCTCTAACTTTCCCACGCTCTCACTTTCCCACGCCCTCACTTTCCCACGCTCTAACTTTCCCACGCTCTCACTTTCCCACGCTCTCACTTTCCCACGCCCTCACTTTCCCACGCTCTAACTTTCCCACGCTCTCACTTTCCCACGCTCTCACTTTCCCACGCCCTCACTTTCCCACGCTCTAACTTTCCCACGCTCTCACTTTCCCACGCTCTAACTTTCCCACGCTCTCACTTTCCCACGCCTCACTTTCCCACGCTCTAACTTTCCCACGCTCTCACTTTCCCACGCTCTAACTTTCCCACGCTCTCACTTTCCCACGCCCTCACTTTCCCACGCTCTAACTTTCCCACGCTCTCACTTTCCCACGCTCTCACTTTCCCACGCTCTCACTTTCCCACGCTCTCACTTTCCCACGCTCTCACTTTCCCACGCTCTAACTTTCCCACGCTCTAACTTTCCCACGCTCTCACTTTCCCACGCCCTCACTTTCCCACGCTCTCACTTTCCCACGCTCTCACTTTCCCACGCTCTAACTTTCCCACGCTCTCACTTTCCCACGCCTCACTTTCCCACGCTCTAACTTTCCCACGCTCTCACTTTCCCACGCTCTAACTTTCCCACGCTCTCACTTTCCCACGCTCTCACTTTCCCACGCCTTCACTTTCCCACGCTCTAACTTTCCCACGCTCTCACTTTCCCACGCTCTAACTTTCCCACGCTCTCACTTTCCCACGCTCTCACTTTCCCACGCTCTAACTTTCCCACGCTCTCACTTTCCCACGCCCTCACTTTCCCACGCTCTAACTTTCCCACGCTCTCACTTTCCCACGCTCTCACTTTCCCACGCTCTCACTTTCCCACGCTCTCACTTTCCCACGCTCTCACTTTCCCACGCTCTCACTTTCCCACGCTCTAACTTTCCCACGCTCTCACTTTCCCACGCTCTCACTTTCCCACGCTCTCACTTTCCCACGCTCTCACTTTCCCACGCTCTCACTTTCCCACGCTCTCACTTTCCCACGCTCTCACTTTCCCACGCTCTCACTTTCCCACGCTCTCACTTTCCCACGCTCTCACTTTCCCACGCTCTCACTTTCCCACGCTCTAACTTTCCCACGCTCTCACTTTCCCACGCTCTCACTTTCCCACGCTCTCACTTTCCCACGCTCTCACTTTCCCACGCTCTCACTTTCCCACGCTCTCACTTTCCCACGCTCTCACTTTCCCACGCTCTCACTTTCCCACGCTCTCACTTTCCCACGCTCTCACTTTCCCACGCTCTCACTTTCCCACGCTCTAACTTTCCCACGCTCTCACTTTCCCACGCTCTCACTTTCCCACGCTCTCACTTTCCCACGCTCTCACTTTCCCACGCTCTCACTTTCCCACGCTCTAACTTTCCCACGCTCTCACTTTCCCACGCCCTCACTTTCCCACGCTCTAACTTTCCCACGCTCTCACTTTCCCACGCTCTCACTTTCCCACGCTCTCACTTTCCCACGCTCTCACTTTCCCACGCTCTCACTTTCCCACGCTCTCACTTTCCCACGCTCTCACTTTCCCACGCTCTAACTTTCCCACGCTCTCACTTTCCCACGCTCTCACTTTCCCACGCTCTCACTTTCCCACGCTCTAACTTTCCCACGCTCTCACTTTCCCACGCTCTCACTTTCCCACGCTCTAACTTTCCCACGCTCTCACTTTCCCACGCTCTCACTTTCCCACGCTCTACTTTCCCACGCTCTCACTTTCCCACGCTCTCACTTTCCCACGCTCTAACTTTCCCACGCTCTCACTTTCCCACGCTCTAACTTTCCCACGCTCTCACTTTCCCACGCCCTCACTTTCCCACGCTCTCACTTTCCCACGCTCTCACTTTCCCACGCTCTAACTTTCCCACGCTCTCACTTTCCCACGCTCTCACTTTCCCACGCTCTAACTTTCCCACGCTCTCACTTTCCCACGCTCTCACTTTCCCACGCTCTCACTTTCCCACGCTCTCACTTTCCCACGCCCTCACTTTCCCACGCTCTAACTTTCCCACGCTCTCACTTTCCCACGCTCTCACTTTCCCACGCTCTCACTTTCCCACGCTCTCACTTTCCCACGCTCTCACTTTCCCACGCTCTCACTTTCCCACGCTCTCACTTTCCCACGCTCTCACTTTCCCACGCTCTCACTTTCCCACGCTCTCACTTTCCCACGCTCTCACTTTCCCACGCTCTCACTTTCCCACGCTCTCACTTTCCCACGCTCTCACTTTCCCACGCTCTAACTTTCCCACGCTCTCACTTTCCCACGCTCTCACTTTCCCACGCTCTCACTTTCCCACGCTCTCACTTTCCCACGCTCTAACTTTCCCACGCTCTCACTTTCCCACGCCCTCACTTTCCCACGCTCTAACTTTCCCACGCTCTCACTTTCCCACGCTCTCACTTTCCCACGCTCTCACTTTCCCACGCCCTCACTTTCCCACGCTCTAACTTTCCCACGCTCTCACTTTCCCACGCTCTAACTTTCCCACGCTCTCACTTTCCCACGCTCTCACTTTCCCACGCTCTAACTTTCCCACGCTCTCACTTTCCCACGCTCTCACTTTCCCACGCTCTCACTTTCCCACGCTCTCACTTTCCCACGCCCTCACTTTCCCACGCTCTAACTTTCCCACGCTCTCACTTTCCCACGCTCTCACTTTCCCACGCTCTCACTTTCCCACGCTCTCACTTTCCCACGCTCTCACTTTCCCACGCTCTCACTTTCCCACGCTCTCACTTTCCCACGCTCTCACTTTCCCACGCTCTCACTTTCCCACGCTCTCACTTTCCCACGCTCTCACTTTCCCACGCTCTAACTTTCCCACGCTCTCACTTTCCCACGCTCTCACTTTCCCACGCTCTCACTTTCCCACGCTCTCACTTTCCCACGCTCTCACTTTCCCACGCTCTCACTTTCCCACGCTCTCACTTTCCCACGCTCTCACTTTCCCACGCTCTCACTTTCCCACGCTCTCACTTTCCCACGCTCTCACTTTCCCACGCTCTCACTTTCCCACGCTCTCACTTTCCCACGCTCTCACTTTCCCACGCTCTCACTTTCCCACGCTCTCACTTTCCCACGCCCTCACTTTCCCACGCTCTAACTTTCCCACGCTCTCACTTTCCCACGCTCTCACTTTCCCACGCTCTCACTTTCCCACGCTCTCACTTTCCCACGCTCTCACTTTCCCACGCTCTAACTTTCCCACGCTCTCACTTTCCCACGCTCTCACTTTCCCACGCTCTCACTTTCCCACGCTCTCACTTTCCCACGCTCTCACTTTCCCACGCTCTCACTTTCCCACGCTCTCACTTTCCCACGCTCTCACTTTCCCACGCTCTAACTTTCCCACGCTCTCACTTTCCCACGCCCTCACTTTCCCACGCTCTAACTTTCCCACGCTCTCACTTTCCCACGCTCTCACTTTCCCACGCTCTCACTTTCCCACGCTCTAACTTTCCCACGCTCTCACTTTCCCACGCTCTAACTTTCCCACGCTCTCACTTTCCCACGCTCTCACTTTCCCACGCTCTAACTTTCCCACGCTCTCACTTTCCCACGCTCTCACTTTCCCACGCTCTCACTTTCCCACGCTCTCACTTTCCCACGCTCTCACTTTCCCACGCTCTCACTTTCCCACGCTCTCACTTTCCCACGCTCTAACTTTCCCACGCTCTCACTTTCCCACGCTCTCACTTTCCCACGCTCTCACTTTCCCACGCTCTCACTTTCCCACGCTCTCACTTTCCCACGCTCTCACTTTCCCACGCTCTCACTTTCCCACGCTCTCACTTTCCCACGCTCTCACTTTCCCACGCTCTCACTTTCCCACGCTCTCACTTTCCCACGCTCTCACTTTCCCACGCTCTCACTTTCCCACGCTCTCACTTTCCCACGCTCTCACTTTCCCACGCTCTCACTTTCCCACGCTCTCACTTTCCCACGCTCTCACTTTCCCACGCTCTCACTTTCCCACGCTCTCACTTTCCCACGCTCTCACTTTCCCACGCTCTAACTTTCCCACGCTCTCACTTTCCCACGCTCTCACTTTCCCACGCTCTCACTTTCCCACGCTCTCACTTTCCCACGCTCTCACTTTCCCACGCTCTCACTTTCCCACGCTCTCACTTTCCCACGCTCTCACTTTCCCACGCTCTAACTTTCCCACGCTCTCACTTTCCCACGCTCTCACTTTCCCACGCTCTCACTTTCCCACGCTCTCACTTTCCCACGCTCTCACTTTCCCACGCTCTCACTTTCCCACGCTCTCACTTTCCCACGCTCTCACTTTCCCACGCTCTCACTTTCCCACGCTCTCACTTTCCCACGCTCTCACTTTCCCACGCTCTCACTTTCCCACGCTCTCACTTTCCCACGCTCTCACTTTCCCACGCTCTCACTTTCCCACGCTCTAACTTTCCCACGCTCTCACTTTCCCACGCCCTCACTTTCCACGCTCTAACTTTCCCACGCTCTCACTTTCCCACGCTCTCACTTTCCCACGCTCTCACTTTCCCACGCTCTCACTTTCCCACGCTCTCACTTTCCCACGCTCTAACTTTCCCACGCTCTCACTTTCCCACGCCCTCACTTTCCCACGCTCTAACTTTCCCACGCTCTCACTTTCCCACGCCCTCACTTTCCCACGCTCTAACTTTCCCACGCTCTCACTTTCCCACGCTCTCACTTTCCCACGCTCTCACTTTCCCACGCTCTCACTTTCCCACGCTCTCACTTTCCCACGCTCTCACTTTCCCACGCTCTCACTTTCCCACGCTCTCACTTTCCCACGCTCTAACTTTCCCACGCTCTCACTTTCCCACGCTCTCACTTTCCCACGCTCTCACTTTCCCACGCTCTAACTTTCCCACGCTCTCACTTTCCCACGCTCTCACTTTCCCACGCTCTCACTTTCCCACGCTCTAACTTTCCCACGCTCTCACTTTCCCACGCTCTCACTTTCCCACGCTCTCACTTTCCCACGCTCTCACTTTCCCACGCTCTAACTTTCCCACGCTCTCACTTTCCCACGCTCTCACTTTCCCACGCTCTCACTTTCCCACGCTCTCACTTTCCCACGCTCTCACTTTCCCACGCTCTCACTTTCCCACGCTCTCACTTTCCCACGCTCTCACTTTCCCACGCCCTCACTTTCCCACGCTCTCACTTTCCCACGCTCTCACTTTCCCACGCTCTCACTTTCCCACGCTCTCACTTTCCCACGCTCTCACTTTCCCACGCTCTCACTTTCCCACGCTCTCACTTTCCCACGCTCTCACTTTCCCACGCTCTCACTTTCCCACGCTCTCACTTTCCCACGCTCTCACTTTCCCACGCTCTCACTTTCCCACGCTCTCACTTTCCCACGCTCTCACTTTCCCACGCTCTCACTTTCCCACGCTCTCACTTTCCCACGCTCTCACTTTCCCACGCTCTCACTTTCCCACGCTCTCACTTTCCCACGCCCTCACTTTCCCACGCTCTAACTTTCCCACGCTCTCACTTTCCCACGCTCTAACTTTCCCACGCTCTCACTTTCCCACGCCCTCACTTTCCCACGCTCTAACTTTCCCACGCTCTCACTTTCCCACGCTCTCACTTTCCCACGCTCTAACTTTCCCACGCTCTCACTTTCCCACGCTCTCACTTTCCCACGCTCTCACTTTCCCACGCTCTCACTTTCCCACGCTCTCACTTTCCCACGCTCTCACTTTCCCACGCTCTCACTTTCCCACGCCCTCACTTTCCCACGCTCTAACTTTCCCACGCTCTCACTTTCCCACGCTCTAACTTTCCCACGCTCTCACTTTCCCACGCTCTCACTTTCCCACGCTCTAACTTTCCCACGCTCTCACTTTCCCACGCTCTAACTTTCCCACGCTCTCACTTTCCCACGCTCTCACTTTCCCACGCTCTCACTTTCCCACGCTCTCACTTTCCCACGCTCTAACTTTCCCACGCTCTCACTTTCCCACGCTCTCACTTTCCCACGCTCTCACTTTCCCACGCTCTCACTTTCCCACGCTCTAACTTTCCCACGCTCTCACTTTCCCACGCCCTCACTTTCCCACGCTCTCACTTTCCCACGCTCTCACTTTCCCACGCTCTCACTTTCCCACGCTCTCACTTTCCCACGCTCTCACTTTCCCACGCTCTAACTTTCCCACGCTCTCACTTTCCCACGCTCTAACTTTCCCACGCTCTCACTTTCCCACGCTCTCACTTTCCCACGCTCTAACTTTCCCACGCTCTCACTTTCCCACGCTCTCACTTTCCCACGCTCTAACTTTCCCACGCTCTCACTTTCCCACGCTCTCACTTTCCCACGCTCTCACTTTCCCACGCTCTCACTTTCCCACGCTCTCACTTTCCCACGCTCTCACTTTCCCACGCTCTCACTTTCCCACGCTCTCACTTTCCCACGCTCTAACTTTCCCACGCTCTCACTTTCCCACGCTCTCACTTTCCCACGCTCTAACTTTCCCACGCTCTCACTTTCCCACGCTCTCACTTTCCCACGCTCTCACTTTCCCACGCTCTCACTTTCCCACGCTCTAACTTTCCCACGCTCTCACTTTCCCACGCTCTCACTTTCCCACGCTCTAACTTTCCCACGCTCTCACTTTCCCACGCTCTCACTTTCCCACGCTCTAACTTTCCCACGCTCTCACTTTCCCACGCCCTCACTTTCCCACGCTCTAACTTTCCCACGCTCTCACTTTCCCACGCTCTCACTTTCCCACGCTCTCACTTTCCCACGCTCTCACTTTCCCACGCTCTCACTTTCCCACGCTCTCACTTTCCCACGCTCTCACTTTCCCACGCTCTCACTTTCCCACGCTCTCACTTTCCCACGCTCTAACTTTCCCACGCTCTCACTTTCCCACGCTCTCACTTTCCCACGCTCTCACTTTCCCACGCTCTCACTTTCCCACGCTCTAACTTTCCCACGCTCTCACTTTCCCACGCTCTCACTTTCCCACGCTCTCACTTTCCCACGCTCTCACTTTCCCACGCTCTCACTTTCCCACGCTCTCACTTTCCCACGCTCTCACTTTCCCACGCTCTCACTTTCCCACGCCCTCACTTTCCCACGCTCTAACTTTCCCACGCTCTCACTTTCCCACGCTCTAACTTTCCCACGCTCTCACTTTCCCACGCTCTCACTTTCCCACGCTCTCACTTTCCCACGCTCTCACTTTCCCACGCTCTCACTTTCCCACGCTCTCACTTTCCCACGCTCTAACTTTCCCACGCTCTCACTTTCCCACGCCCTCACTTTCCCACGCTCTAACTTTCCCACGCTCTCACTTTCCCACGCTCTCACTTTCCCACGCTCTCACTTTCCCACGCCCTCACTTTCCCACGCTCTCACTTTCCCACGCTCTCACTTTCCCACGCTCTCACTTTCCACGCCTCTCACTTTCCCACGCTCTCACTTTCCCACGCTCTAACTTTCCCACGCTCTCACTTTCCCACGCCCTCACTTTCCCACGCTCTAACTTTCCCACGCTCTCACTTTCCCACGCTCTCACTTTCCCACGCTCTCACTTTCCCACGCTCTCACTTTCCCACGCTCTAACTTTCCCACGCTCTCACTTTCCCACGCTCTCACTTTCCCACGCTCTAACTTTCCCACGCTCTCACTTTCCCACGCTCTCACTTTCCCACGCTCTAACTTTCCCACGCTCTCACTTTCCCACGCCTCACTTTCCCACGCTCTAACTTTCCCACGCTCTCACTTTCCCACGCTCTCACTTTCCCACGCCCTCACTTTCCCACGCTCTCACTTTCCCACGCTCTCACTTTCCCACGCTCTCACTTTCCCACGCTCTCACTTTCCCACGCTCTCACTTTCCCACGCTCTAACTTTCCCACGCTCTCACTTTCCCACGCTCTCACTTTCCCACGCTCTCACTTTCCCACGCTCTAACTTTCCCACGCTCTCACTTTCCCACGCCCTCACTTTCCCACGCTCTAACTTTCCCACGCTCTCACTTTCCCACGCTCTCACTTTCCCACGCTCTCACTTTCCCACGCTCTCACTTTCCCACGCTCTCACTTTCCCACGCTCTCACTTTCCCACGCTCTCACTTTCCCACGCCCTCACTTTCCCACGCTCTCACTTTCCCACGCTCTCACTTTCCCACGCTCTAACTTTCCCACGCTCTCACTTTCCCACGCTCTCACTTTCCCACGCTCTAACTTTCCCACGCTCTCACTTTCCCACGCCCTCACTTTCCCACGCTCTAACTTTCCCACGCTCTCACTTTCCCACGCTCTCACTTTCCCACGCTCTCACTTTCCCACGCCCTCACTTTCCCACGCTCTCACTTTCCCACGCTCTCACTTTCCCACGCTCTAACTTTCCCACGCTCTCACTTTCCCACGCCCTCACTTTCCCACGCTCTAACTTTCCCACGCTCTCACTTTCCCACGCTCTCACTTTCCCACGCTCTCACTTTCCCACGCTCTCACTTTCCCACGCCCTCACTTTCCCACGCTCTAACTTTCCCACGCTCTCACTTTCCCACGCTCTCACTTTCCCACGCTCTCACTTTCCCACGCTCTCACTTTCCCACGCTCTCACTTTCCCACGCTCTCACTTTCCCACGCTCTCACTTTCCCACGCTCTCACTTTCCCACGCTCTCACTTTCCCACGCTCTCACTTTCCCACGCTCTCACTTTCCCACGCTCTCACTTTCCCACGCTCTCACTTTCCCACGCTCTCACTTTCCCACGCCCTCACTTTCCCACGCTCTAACTTTCCCACGCTCTCACTTTCCCACGCTCTAACTTTCCCACGCTCTCACTTTCCCACGCTCTCACTTTCCCACGCTCTAACTTTCCCACGCTCTCACTTTCCCACGCCCTCACTTTCCCACGCTCTAACTTTCCCACGCTCTCACTTTCCCACGCTCTCACTTTCCCACGCTCTCACTTTCCCACGCTCTCACTTTCCCACGCTCTAACTTTCCCACGCTCTCACTTTCCCACGCTCTAACTTTCCCACGCTCTCACTTTCCCACGCTCTCACTTTCCCACGCTCTAACTTTCCCACGCTCTCACTTTCCCACGCTCTCACTTTCCCACGCTCTAACTTTCCCACGCTCTCACTTTCCCACGCTCTCACTTTCCCACGCTCTCACTTTCCCACGCTCTAACTTTCCCACGCTCTCACTTTCCCACGCTCTCACTTTCCCACGCTCTCACTTTCCCACGCTCTCACTTTCCCACGCTCTCACTTTCCCACGCTCTCACTTTCCCACGCTCTCACTTTCCCACGCTCTCACTTTCCCACGCTCTCACTTTCCCACGCTCTAACTTTCCCACGCTCTCACTTTCCCACGCCCTCACTTTCCCACGCTCTAACTTTCCCACGCTCTCACTTTCCCACGCTCTCACTTTCCCACGCTCTCACTTTCCCACGCTCTCACTTTCCCACGCTCTCACTTTCCCACGCTCTCACTTTCCCACGCTCTCACTTTCCCACGCTCTCACTTTCCCACGCTCTAACTTTCCCACGCTCTCACTTTCCCACGCTCTCACTTTCCCACGCTCTCACTTTCCCACGCTCTCACTTTCCCACGCTCTCACTTTCCCACGCTCTAACTTTCCCACGCTCTCACTTTCCCACGCTCTCACTTTCCCACGCTCTCACTTTCCCACGCTCTAACTTTCCCACGCTCTCACTTTCCCACGCTCTCACTTTCCCACGCTCTCACTTTCCCACGCTCTCACTTTCCCACGCTCTAACTTTCCCACGCTCTCACTTTCCCACGCTCTCACTTTCCCACGCTCTCACTTTCCCACGCTCTCACTTTCCCACGCTCTCACTTTCCCACGCTCTCACTTTCCCACGCTCTCACTTTCCCACGCTCTCACTTTCCCACGCTCTCACTTTCCCACGCTCTCACTTTCCCACGCTCTCACTTTCCCACGCTCTCACTTTCCCACGCTCTCACTTTCCCACGCTCTCACTTTCCCACGCTCTCACTTTCCCACGCCCTCACTTTCCCACGCTCTAACTTTCCCACGCTCTCACTTTCCCACGCTCTCACTTTCCCACGCTCTCACTTTCCCACGCTCTCACTTTCCCACGCTCTCACTTTCCCACGCTCTCACTTTCCCACGCTCTCACTTTCCCACGCTCTCACTTTCCCACGCTCTCACTTTCCCACGCTCTCACTTTCCCACGCTCTCACTTTCCCACGCTCTCACTTTCCCACGCTCTCACTTTCCCACGCCCTCACTTTCCCACGCTCTAACTTTCCCACGCTCTCACTTTCCCACGCTCTCACTTTCCCACGCTCTAACTTTCCCACGCTCTCACTTTCCCACGCTCTCACTTTCCCACGCTCTCACTTTCCCACGCCCTCACTTTCCCACGCTCTAACTTTCCCACGCTCTCACTTTCCCACGCTCTAACTTTCCCACGCTCTCACTTTCCCACGCCCTCACTTTCCCACGCTCTAACTTTCCCACGCTCTCACTTTCCCACGCTCTCACTTTCCCACGCTCTCACTTTCCCACGCTCTCACTTTCCCACGCTCTCACTTTCCCACGCTCTAACTTTCCCACGCTCTCACTTTCCCACGCTCTCACTTTCCCACGCTCTCACTTTCCCACGCTCTCACTTTCCCACGCTCTCACTTTCCCACGCTCTCACTTTCCCACGCTCTCACTTTCCCACGCTCTCACTTTCCCACGCTCTCACTTTCCCACGCTCTCACTTTCCCACGCCCTCACTTTCCCACGCTCTAACTTTCCCACGCTCTCACTTTCCCACGCTCTCACTTTCCCACGCTCTCACTTTCCCACGCTCTAACTTTCCCACGCTCTCACTTTCCCACGCTCTAACTTTCCCACGCTCTCACTTTCCCACGCTCTCACTTTCCCACGCTCTAACTTTCCCACGCTCTCACTTTCCCACGCCCTCACTTTCCCACGCTCTCACTTTCCCACGCTCTAACTTTCCCACGCTCTCACTTTCCCACGCTCTCACTTTCCCACGCCCTCACTTTCCCACGCTCTAACTTTCCCACGCTCTCACTTTCCCACGCTCTAACTTTCCCACGCTCTCACTTTCCCACGCCCTCACTTTCCCACGCTCTAACTTTCCCACGCTCTCACTTTCCCACGCTCTCACTTTCCCACGCTCTCACTTTCCCACGCTCTCACTTTCCCACGCTCTCACTTTCCCACGCTCTCACTTTCCCACGCTCTAACTTTCCCACGCTCTCACTTTCCCACGCTCTCACTTTCCCACGCTCTCACTTTCCCACGCTCCACTTTCCCACGCTCTAACTTTCCCACGCTCTCACTTTCCCACGCTCTCACTTTCCCACGCTCTCACTTTCCCACGCTCTCACTTTCCCACGCTCTAACTTTCCCACGCTCTCACTTTCCCACGCCCTCACTTTCCCACGCTCTAACTTTCCCACGCTCTCACTTTCCCACGCTCTCACTTTCCCACGCTCTAACTTTCCCACGCTCTCACTTTCCCACGCTCTCACTTTCCCACGCTCTAACTTTCCCACGCTCTCACTTTCCCACGCTCTCACTTTCCCACGCTCTCACTTTCCCACGCTCTCACTTTCCCACGCTCTCACTTTCCCACGCTCTCACTTTCCCACGCTCTCACTTTCCCACGCTCTCACTTTCCCACGCTCTCACTTTCCCACGCTCTCACTTTCCCACGCTCTCACTTTCCCACGCTCTCACTTTCCCACGCTCTAACTTTCCCACGCTCTCACTTTCCCACGCTCTAACTTTCCCACGCTCTCACTTTCCCACGCTCTAACTTTCCCACGCTCTCACTTTCCCACGCTCTCACTTTCCCACGCTCTCACTTTCCCACGCTCTCACTTTCCCACGCTCTCACTTTCCCACGCTCTCACTTTCCCACGCTCTCACTTTCCCACGCTCTCACTTTCCCACGCTCTCACTTTCCCACGCTCTAACTTTCCCACGCTCTCACTTTCCCACGCTCTCACTTTCCCACGCTCTCACTTTCCCACGCTCTCACTTTCCCACGCTCTCACTTTCCCACGCTCTCACTTTCCCACGCTCTCACTTTCCCACGCTCTCACTTTCCCACGCTCTCACTTTCCCACGCTCTCACTTTCCCACGCTCTCACTTTCCCACGCTCTCACTTTCCCACGCTCTCACTTTCCCACGCTCTCACTTTCCCACGCTCTCACTTTCCCACGCTCTCACTTTCCCACGCTCTCACTTTCCCACGCTCTCACTTTCCCACGCTCTAACTTTCCCACGCTCTCACTTTCCCACGCTCTAACTTTCCCACGCTCTCACTTTCCCACGCCCTCACTTTCCCACGCTCTAACTTTCCCACGCTCTCACTTTCCCACGCCCTCACTTTCCCACGCTCTAACTTTCCCACGCTCTCACTTTCCCACGCTCTCACTTTCCCACGCTCTCACTTTCCCACGCTCTAACTTTCCCACGCTCTCACTTTCCCACGCTCTCACTTTCCCACGCTCTCACTTTCCCACGCTCTAACTTTCCCACGCTCTCACTTTCCCACGCTCTCACTTTCCCACGCTCTCACTTTCCCACGCCCTCACTTTCCCACGCTCTAACTTTCCCACGCTCTCACTTTCCCACGCTCTCACTTTCCCACGCTCTCACTTTCCCACGCCCTCACTTTCCCACGCTCTAACTTTCCCACGCTCTCACTTTCCCACGCTCTCACTTTCCCACGCTCTAACTTTCCCACGCTCTCACTTTCCCACGCTCTCACTTTCCCACGCTCTAACTTTCCCACGCTCTCACTTTCCCACGCTCTCACTTTCCCACGCCCTCACTTTCCCACGCTCTAACTTTCCCACGCTCTCACTTTCCCACGCTCTAACTTTCCCACGCTCTCACTTTCCCACGCCCTCACTTTCCCACGCTCTAACTTTCCCACGCTCTCACTTTCCCACGCTCTCACTTTCCCACGCTCTCACTTTCCCACGCTCTCACTTTCCCACGCTCTCACTTTCCCACGCTCTAACTTTCCCACGCTCTCACTTTCCCACGCTCTACTTTCCCACGCTCTCACTTTCCCACGCTCTCACTTTCCCACGCTCTCACTTTCCCACGCTCTCACTTTCCCACGCTCTCACGCTCCTCACTTTCCCACGCTCTAACTTTCCCACGCTCTCACTTTCCCACGCCCTCACTTTCCCACGCTCTAACTTTCCCACGCTCTCACTTTCCCACGCTCTCACTTTCCCACGCTCTCACTTTCCCACGCTCACTTTCCCACGCTCTCACTTTCCCACGCTCTCACTTTCCCACGCTCTCACTTTCCCACGCTCTCACTTTCCCACGCTCTCACTTTCCCACGCTCTCACTTTCCCACGCCCTCACTTTCCCACGCTCTAACTTTCCCACGCTCTCACTTTCCCACGCTCTCACTTTCCCACGCCCTCACTTTCCCACGCTCTAACTTTCCCACGCTCTCACTTTCCCACGCTCTCACTTTCCCACGCTCTCACTTTCCCACGCTCTCACTTTCCCACGCTCTCACTTTCCCACGCTCTCACTTTCCCACGCTCTCACTTTCCCACGCTCTCACTTTCCCACGCTCTAACTTTCCCACGCTCTCACTTTCCCACGCTCTCACTTTCCCACGCTCTAACTTTCCCACGCTCTCACTTTCCCACGCTCTCACTTTCCCACGCTCTCACTTTCCCACGCTCTCACTTTCCCACGCTCTCACTTTCCCACGCTCTCTAACTTTCCCACGCTCTCACTTTCCCACGCCCTCACTTTCCCACGCTCTAACTTTCCCACGCTCTCACTTTCCCACGCTCTCACTTTCCCACGCTCTAACTTTCCCACGCTCTCACTTTCCCACGCTCTCACTTTCCCACGCTCTCACTTTCCCACGCCCTCACTTTCCCACGCTCTAACTTTCCCACGCTCTCACTTTCCCACGCTCTAACTTTCCCACGCTCTCACTTTCCCACGCTCTCACTTTCCCACGCTCTCACTTTCCCACGCTCTCACTTTCCCACGCTCTAACTTTCCCACGCTCTCACTTTCCCACGCCCTCACTTTCCCACGCTCTAACTTTCCCACGCTCTCACTTTCCCACGCTCTCACTTTCCCCCCTCCTTTCCCACGCTCTACTTTCCCACGCTCTCACTTTCCCACGCTCTAACTTTCCCACGCTCTCACTTTCCCACGCCCTCACTTTCCCACGCTCTAACTTTCCCACGCTCTCACTTTCCCACGCTCTAACTTTCCCACGCTCTCACTTTCCCACGCCCTCACTTTCCCACGCCTCTAACTTTCCCACGCTCTCACTTTCCCACGCTCTCACTTTCCCACGCTCTCACTTTCCCACGCTCTCACTTTCCCACGCTCTCACTTTCCCACGCTCTAACTTTCCCACGCTCTCACTTTCCCACGCTCTCACTTTCCCACGCTCTCACTTTCCCACGCTCTCACTTTCCCACGCTCTCACTTTCCCACGCTCTCACTTTCCCACGCTCTCACTTTCCCACGCTCTCACTTTCCCACGCTCTCACTTTCCCACGCTCTCACTTTCCCACGCTCTCACTTTCCCACGCTCTCACTTTCCCACGCTCTCACTTTCCCACGCTCTCACTTTCCCACGCTCTCACTTTCCCACGCTCTAACTTTCCCACGCTCTCACTTTCCCACGCTCTCACTTTCCCACGCTCTCACTTTCCCACGCTCTCACTTTCCCACGCTCTCACTTTCCCACGCCCTCACTTTCCCACGCTCTAACTTTCCCACGCTCTCACTTTCCCACGCTCTCACTTTCCCACGCTCTCACTTTCCCACGCTCTCACTTTCCCACGCTCTCACTTTCCCACGCTCTAACTTTCCCACGCTCTCACTTTCCCACGCTCTCACTTTCCCACGCTCTCACTTTCCCACGCCCTCACTTTCCCACGCTCTAACTTTCCCACGCTCTCACTTTCCCACGCTCTCACTTTCCCACGCTCTAACTTTCCCACGCTCTCACTTTCCCACGCTCTCACTTTCCCACGCTCTAACTTTCCCACGCTCTCACTTTCCCACGCTCTCACTTTCCCACGCTCTCACTTTCCCACGCTCTAACTTTCCCACGCTCTCACTTTCCCACGCCCTCACTTTCCCACGCTCTCACTTTCCCACGCTCTCACTTTCCCACGCTCTAACTTTCCCACGCTCTCACTTTCCCACGCCCTCACTTTCCCACGCTCTCACTTTCCCACGCTCTCACTTTCCCACGCTCTCACTTTCCCACGCTCTCACTTTCCCACGCTCTCACTTTCCCACGCTCTCACTTTCCCACGCTCTCACTTTCCCACGCTCTCACTTTCCCACGCTCTCACTTTCCCACGCTCTCACTTTCCCACGCTCTCACTTTCCCACGCTCTCACTTTCCCACGCTCTCACTTTCCCACGCTCTCACTTTCCCACGCTCTCACTTTCCCACGCTCTCACTTTCCCACGCTCTCACTTTCCCACGCTCTAACTTTCCCACGCTCTCACTTTCCCACGCTCTCACTTTCCCACGCTCTCACTTTCCCACGCTCTCACTTTCCCACGCTCTCACTTTCCCACGCTCTAACTTTCCCACGCTCTCACTTTCCCACGCCCTCACTTTCCCACGCTCTAACTTTCCCACGCTCTCACTTTCCCACGCTCTCACTTTCCCACGCTCTAACTTTCCCACGCTCTCACTTTCCCACGCTCTCACTTTCCCACGCTCTCACTTTCCCACGCTCTCACTTTCCCACGCTCTAACTTTCCCACGCTCTCACTTTCCCACGCTCTCACTTTCCCACGCTCTCTTTCCACGCTCTAACTTTCCCACGCTCTCACTTTCCCACGCCCTCACTTTCCCACGCTCTAACTTTCCCACGCTCTCACTTTCCCACGCTCCTCACTCTTTCCCACGCTCTCACTTTCCCACGCTCTCACTTTCCCACGCTCTCACTTTCCCACGCTCTAACTTTCCCACGCTCTCACTTTCCCACGCTCTCACTTTCCCACGCTCTCACTTTCCCACGCTCTCACTTTCCCACGCTCTCACTTTCCCACGCTCTCACTTTCCCACGCTCTAACTTTCCCACGCTCTCACTTTCCCACGCCCTCACTTTCCCACGCTCTAACTTTCCCACGCTCTCACTTTCCCACGCTCTAACTTTCCCACGCTCTCACTTTCCCACGCTCTCACTTTCCCACGCTCTCACTTTCCCACGCTCTAACTTTCCCACGCTCTCACTTTCCCACGCTCTCACTTTCCCACGCTCTCACTTTCCCACGCTCTCACTTTCCCACGCTCTCACTTTCCCACGCTCTCACTTTCCCACGCTCTCACTTTCCCACGCTCTCACTTTCCCACGCTCTAACTTTCCCACGCTCTCACTTTCCCACGCTCTCACTTTCCACGCTCTCACTTTCCCACGCTTCACTTTCCCACGCCCTTTTAATATAGACAAAGAGAGATGAAATAAGTAGGGAATAAGAGATAGGGAATAGAAGATAGGGAAATAGAGAGTTAGGGAATGGAATAGGGAAATAGAGAGATAGGGAAATAGAGATAGGGAAATAGAGAGTAGGAGAGAGATAGGGATAGAGATAGGGATAGAGAATAGAATAAAGATAGGGAAATAGAGAGGATAGAGATAGGGAAATAGAGAGATAGGGAAATAGAGAGTTAGGGAAATAGAGAGATAGGGAAATAGAAAGATAGGGAATAGAGAGTAGGGATAGAGAGATAGAAAGAAGATAGGGAAATAGAGAGTTAGGGAAATAGAGAGATAGGGAAATAGAAAGATAGGGAAATAGAGAGTTAGGGAAATAGAGAGATAGGGAAATAGAGAGATAGGGAAATAAGAGAGATAGGGAAATAGAGAGATAGGGAAATAGAGAGATAGGGAAATAGAGAGATAGGGAAATAGAGAGATAGGGAAATAGAGAGATAGGGAAATAGAGAGATAGGGAAATAGAGAGATAGGGAAATAGAGAGATAGGGAAATAGAGAGATAGGGAAATAGAGAGATAGGGAAATAG
>JAUMHS010000013.1:6590348-6638540 GCA_030762985.1 Adelphocoris suturalis
TGTAGTGGATTTATATAGGTTTTACTTGGCGTAGGTAGACCAAGTCGGACATTTATATCCCGGTTTATGCGGGTTGGTCTCCGGGTCACCCCCGCGAGGAATGCGGGCGGAGCCGCCAAGGTCAACTGGTTTGGCGGACTGAAAGGGGAGATAGTCCGTGTCGCAGCCGCGTGGAGCGCTAGGCTCGCGTAGCAAGTGCTGGGTTCGATCAGTTTGGTACTGAGCCGTTTTGTAATATTCCGGCCTTAGATTTATATCTGAAAGGGGAATATGTTGAGCTTGGTTGTGAGGTACTGAAAAGTATCCTTCGGTTTTTGTACATTTGGAGTGTATTTGACACTCGGATCGACCGGGTAAGCCTGCGTCGAATATCGTGGGTATTCGGACAGCTTGGTCGAATCGTAATGTTCGGCTTCAGAGCGAGTCTGAAAGGTTTCCTCGATCTTTTGTATAGGCGAGGCTTGTTCGAACGTTTCTCGAACGAATACGTCGGGCGAGAAGGCGATCCGGACGTGAGGGTCGCGCCTTGCGCTGTCGCTGGGTTCAGCGGACTCGCCGTGTGGCCGGTAGGGCGCACTACGTGGGCTACTCGGCCCGGCTTCGCCGTCGTCCACCTCCCCTTGCAAGGGGAAGTAGGAAGGCCGGCGTTCCATCGAAATGATCGAGTTTTAGCTCGTTTCGATGCCTCTATGTGTAAAAAAATAGAGGATTTTGGAGGTGGACTCGCTTGACAGAGCGTCTTTCCAATGCTCGGATGTCAGGGTCCTACCTCGTAGCCTTGAAAAAGGCTTCCTTAGACGGTAAATTAGAGCGGAGGAGCTGAGTAATTTACCGGCGTGCCCACAGCGGTCGGTTACGAGCTTAAGGCTACGAAACCCGGGCGACACGGCTCGGAACGTCCCTCGGGCGTGCGAGCTAAAGAGAATATCGATAGCTGCACCGGGTGGCGTCCTGACAGATGAACTACGTTGGGCAATGAGCAGGATGAATAATCACTGGACTCGTAGATGCCAATGCGAAGATCTGCGTGGAGAGAAGGACTGGCTTGTAGAAAGCAGTAGGAAACCGTTCTTGAGATGACTTCGTGAGGCAGAAGGTTCGTCAGCGTAGAGCGTGTAGAATTCTTTGTACTTCAGAGTGTGTCGTCGTCGAGAGCGGAGAGTGGAATGAAATTCGGAGGGCTCCCAGCGGGGTATTTATAGGGAGGTGGCCGCCTCCTGCCGCCTCCTGGTTGGTCCGCTTAATTTCATAAATTCGACTGTGCAATCTCATTGGTTCGCACCAGAATTGGTTTTCTCAGTATCTGTGCATATGATAGCTGAGTTGGTCTTTCGAGGTGGTTTCCCTGCGTCCGTCGCTGTGACGGGGTCCCCGGGGGTGGCTGAACGACCTTGAGTTTTCCTGTTTGAGGTTTCTCATTCAAGGCGACTTGTTTCGAGATGTTTGTCGCATCTCTCTCGCCCAGTAAATGTTTGGGGAGGTCGCCTTGCGTGTTATTCTTTAATATTTTCACTTTTGAGAGAAAATTTAGTATTTTCTCTCTGGTGAAATATTTTGTTTGACGGAGTTATAATTCGACGTCTTGTAAATATTTTTGTGTTGTATCTACCTCTTTTTGGTAGCCCTGAAAAGGGCTGTTGACAAGAGGGGGTGGATTTCACCACAGGGGCCCTCCCAAGACGTCGTGTTAATAACGACGACGCCGGTTGGGGTGATTCGAGCGCCGTTACCCACCTCTCGTCGAATTTGGTAGAGGGGACGTGCCTTCTGGCAGATTTTCGGGGAGTTTTCTCCTTACTTTCTGTCACAGATTGTCCTTGTGATACAGCTTCTTCCGAGTGTAGAGTATAAGCTGGCTTGAATTGCTGTTTGGGAACTTTTTAGTATGTTCGCCAATTTGCACTGTAACCGAAAACTTATCTCTTTTAACCACTTTGAATGGTCCCGTGTAAGGACATTGCAGAGAGGTGAGCTGTGTGGGCACTCTGATATAGACATGAGTACATGTATCCAAATTTTTGGGCATGTTTACGGCATATTTCGTATTATTATGTTTAATATGCGTAGGCCGGAAGAAAAGAGGTTCCGAAAGGTTCGTAGAAGTTACGAAAATGTCTCCTGGGAGTGGTACGTCAATTCCGTAAACTTTTTGGAAAGGCGTAGTTTCGGTCGCCGGGTCTACTGCCGTACGCATGGCGAGTAGAACTTTGGGAAGTGCGTCGAGCCAATTTTCGTTTTGAGCTTTGAGAGCCTCTTTCAAAGATCTATTTCTGCGTTCTACCATTCCGTTTGTTGATGGTTTGTATGGTAACGTGTGAGTATGTTTTACTCCGAGACGTTCCATAATGGAATTGAACAGATCTGATTCAAATTGAGTGCCCTGATCACTTGTGATGTATTTAGGTACGCCTTTTGAAGCTACCCAAATATTGATAAAGGCATTTGTGATTGTGGTTGTTTCGATGTTGTTAAGAGGGACTGCCTCTAGCCAACCCGTTGCTCTATCAACCATCATCAAAATGTAACGTTTCCCTCCTTTAGCTAAAGGTAAGGGTCCGGTAATATCAACGTGTACGTGTGAAAATTTGTTTGCCGTTTCAAATTCGGAGTAAGGGAGCTTCACGGAGCGCGTGATTTTTGCTCGTTGGCAAGTTTCGCACGCTCGGACCCAGTTTGAGACATCTGCACGGAGTCCGTGCCAAAAATATCGTTGTTTAACTTTATACACTGTAGAGTGTATACCTGGGTGTCCCAAATTGTGAATTTGGCTTATTATTTCTTCCCTTATTTCGTTTGGAATATAAGGTCTAGGGTGTCCTAGGTCTAGGTTACACCAAATTTCTCCTTGAGAGAATTCAACTCGTGTGAGTTTCAATTTGTCCTCCGCGGTAGGGGGGAGAACGAATTTGTGAATTTGAAATGTGCAGTAGAAGATTGCATTCTATTGCAGCCGTAATTTTCGAAATTTCGGCTATGGGTGGACCCTCGTCCGTCTGGGTTGAAATTGATTTCGTTTGAATTTCAACCGGATCGAAGGGTCTGGAGAGTGCGTCGGCGACGACGTTGCTCTCTCGGAAATATGACGAATGTCGCTCGTCATTTGAGAGATGTATGTTAGCCATCTTAATCTCATTTTAGAAAAATGTGCATTCTTCTTAAGCATCGTGCCTAGCAGAGGCTTGTGATCCGAACAAATATGGAAAGATCTGCCGTCCAAGTCGTTGTGCCAGTGAATGCACGCTTGGTAAACGGCGAACATTTCCTTGTCGAACGATGCTTTGTTCTTCCATTGTTCTGGAATTTCCTTACTGAAAAATCCCAATGGTTGGTACGATTTCGAGCCATGTTTGTCCGTAATTTCTTGTTCTAGTGCCGCTCCGATGTGTGTGTCGGATGCGTCACAGACTAATCTCCACTCCGCCGTAGGGTGTGGGTGAGCAATGTTATGCAATGTTGCTTTGATCATTGCTTGCTTTAAGCTGTTGAAAGCTTTTTCTCTCTCTGATGTCCATTCGATAGGTGTTCTGTCATTTTTTTTGTTTGACTGAATGGAGTCATACAGAGGTTGTGCCGTGTGAGCGAATTTGCTTGAGCATGCTCGGTAGAAACCACACATACCTAGGAATCTGCGTAGACTTCGTAAGTCTACTGGCCTAGGAAATTGTTCTATGGCTTCTATTTTATCTCGTTTATGAATTATCCCTTCCTTCGAGATAGTGAAACCCAGGAAATCGACGGTAGGTTTTGAAAAAAATGCATTTATCAAAACCTACTCGAAGTCCGTGTTCCCCTAGTTTGTCAAAAATTTGTCTGAGGTGGTTCATGTGTTCGTCCACCAGGATGTCATCTAGGTATACAAATGCGAAATCAAATTTTCGCATGATGCTGTCCATGTATCTTTGCCATGTTTGAGCCGCTCCGGCCAAACCCATGCTCATTTTCTTAAACTCATAAAGACCGAAAGGTGTAATAATTGCAGTTTTATGAGCGTCATCTGGGTGCATTGGAATATGATAATACGCTGATTGTAAATCTATTGTCGAATAGATTTGCGTACCATGTAAATTCGCTTGGAAAGAGCGAATGTGAGGAGGAGGGTAGGCGTCTTTCTTCGTTTTTCGCGTTGAGGAAACGGTAGTCGCCGGTGATTCTTCCATGACCCGTCCTTTTTTTGACACACAGTGTAACGGGGATGCCCATTCGGAATCCGATGGTGCAATTATGCCTTCTGAAAGCATTTTGTCAAAAGTACTTTTGACTTGAGCCCGTTTTTCGCCCGCCATGGGTCTTGCTCGGAAGTGTACAGGTGTTCCTTCCGTGGTTATACGGTGGTAAACCCCGTTGTTTTTCCATTTACCTTGAATTTTGCTCATTTTATCATTGTATTTGTCAATGATAGAGCGAATGTTTTCGTCCTCCGTGATTTGCACGTCCTCTGGTTGAGGAGTATTGTCACGATGAGGGATAGTAGCTGCTATTTGTTCGTCAGTGAACTTTTTGTTCATGACTGCAGCTATATTTTGATCGGCATAGCACTTTATTTTATCTTTATAAATGTACTTGTGTTTGACCCGTATTCCGATATCCCAAGACTCGAGGAATGGAATACCTAGGATCGCTAGATCAACTTTCGTGATCATAAACTCGGTGGTCATGTCCCCGAGGCCGATGTTAATTGTTGTGTCAGCTCGCCCTAGTGTGTCTATAGGGGCTCCGTTAGCTGCTGTGAGCTTAACGTTGGACTTGAGAATTTTCAAGCCCAATTTTTTTGTGACATTGTGGGGCAGAATGTTCACTTCTGCTCCCGTGTCAATGAGAAATTCAGTGCCATTTAGTTTGCACTTGAAAAAGAGCCTTTTATACTCAGTAGACTGCCGGCGTATAGGCTCAGATACACTGGCAGTTATTCGTTTTCCGAATTCTCTGTGTCGGAAGTTGGAACGGTACTTTCTTGTACCGATCGCTGAGTATTTTCGGTAGAAACCCGGGTTTTAGGCTGGCTTATAGTCGCAGCCTTTCTGTTAGTTTTGGAAGCAGTGTTCGTCTTCCAAGTGCAGTGTTCTGGGTCTGCACATTTGCGAGTTTCGTTACCGAAACGTGCGTGGTTTCGACAGACATAGGCCGTCGGTTTGTGAGGCTTACTCTCCACTGGTTGAGGTTTGAACTCAGCTTGTTTCGAGAGGGCCTTTTTGAAACCAGTATTTATGGGGTTTCGGAGTAGATTCTACTCCTCGTATGTTCAGAGAAGTATTCTCTGTTCTGTACGCGTGTAGCGTATCAGCTAGGTCGAGCCGGGAGGTCGTGGTAGGGCTGAGCTGCGACCATACCTCGTGCTTCGATGGGGAGAGTCTCGATCCACTTTTGAGTGATCAGAAGCTTCCGAAAAGTACCCAACAGCTTTCGAGTACATTTCGTGGTACTTGGTGCTGGGTTTTTTGGCGAGAGATGCGGGGTCCTCGAGTGCGAGGAGCCTGTCCTGTAAGGACAACCCATATTCTCGTTGGAGGCGCTGTTTGGCCTCTTCGTAGGGTGCGTGGGGTGCCGTGAGGTAAGCTGAGTCGATAGCTTCCCTCATTTCTTCTGGTACCCACTTGTATATAGCTGAGAAGCATTCGTTTTGCGTTCTCAGGTGTTTTCGCACGCAGTATTGATCGAACTCGGCGAGTGCACGATCAATATTCTTCTTTTGGAAGATTGGTTTTTGATAATCTCCCATCTCCTCTAAAAGTGCTTGAAAACCACCTTGTGTAGAGGGATGTTGCGTGAGATGTGGGGCGTAGAGGCCCGGCGGGGGTCGCACGCCCGCAGTGGTTCCCTGAAATCCACTAGCTTCATAAGAGGGAACGAAATGCTCCGTGTTAAGCCTGTTCAAAGGCGGGGTCACCATTTGTAGTGGATTTATATAGGTTTTACTTGGCGTAGGTAGGCCAAGTGGGACATTTATTTCCTGGTTATGCGGGTTGGTCTCCGGGTCACCCCCGCGAGGAATGCGGGCGGAGCCGCCAAGGTCAACTGGTTTGGCGGACTGAAAGGGGAGATAGTCCGTGTCGCAGCCGCGTGGAGCGCTAGGCTCGCGTAGCAAGTGCTGGGTTCGATCAGTTTGGTACTGAGCCGTTTTGTAATATTCCGGCCTTAGATTTATATCTGAAAGGGGAATATGTTGAGCTTGGTTGAGGTACTGAAAAGTATCCTTCGGTTTTTTGTACATTTGGAGTGTATTTGACACTCGGATCGACCGGGTAAGCCTGCGTCGAATATCGTGGGTATTCGGACAGCTTGGTCGAATCGTAATGTTCGGCTTCAGATCGAGTCTGAAAGGTTTCCTCGATCTTTTGTATAGGCGAGGCTTGTTCGAACGTTTCTCGAACGAATACGTCGGGCGAGAAGGCGATCCGGACGTGAGGGTCGCGCCTTGCGCTGTCGCTGGGTTCAGCGGACTCGCCGTGTGGCCGGTAGGGCGCACTACGTGGGCTACTCGGCCCGGCTTCGCCGTCGTCCACCTCCCCTTGCAAGGGGAAGTAGGAAGGCCGGCGTTCCATCGAAATGATCGAGTTTTAGCTCGTTTCGATGCCTCTATGTGTAAAAAAATAGAGGATTTTGGAGGTGGACTCGCTTGACAGAGCGTCTTTCCAATGCTCGGATGTCAGGGTCCTACCTCGTAGCCTTGAAAAAGGCTTCCTTAGACGGTAAATTAGAGCGGAGGAGCTGAGTAATTTACCGGCGTGCCCACAGCGGTCGGTTACGAGCTTAAGGCTACGAAACCCGGGCGACACGGCTCGGAACGTCCCTCGGGCGTGCGAGCTAAAGAGAATATCGATAGCTGCACCGGGTGGCGTCCTGACAGATGAACTACGTTGGGCAATGAGCAGGATGAATAATCACTGGACTCGTAGATGCCAATGCGAGATCTGCGTGGAGAGAAGGACTGGCTTGTAGAAAGCAGTAGGAAACCGTTCTTGAGATGACTTCGTGAGGCAGAAGGTTCGTCAGCGTAGAGCGTGTAGAATTCTTCGTACTTCAGAGTGTGTCGTCGTCGAGAGCGGAGAGTGGAATGAAATTCGGAGGGCTCCCAGCGGGGTATTTATAGGGAGGTGGCCGCCTCCTGCCGCCTCCTGGTTGGTCCGCTTAATTTCATAAATTCGACTGTGCAATCTCATTGGTTCGCACAGTGTTTTCTCAGTATCTGTGCATATGATAGCTGAGTTGGTCTTTCGAGGTGGTTTCCCTGCGTCCGTCGCTGTGACGGGGTCCCCGGGGGTGGCTGAACGACCTTGAGTTTTCCTGTTTGAGGTTTCTCATTCAAGGCGACTTGTTTCGAGATGTTTGTCGCATCTCTCTCGCCCAGTAAATGTTTGGGGAGGTCGCCTTGCGTGTTATTCTTTAATATTTCACTTTTGAGAGAGAATTTAGTATTTTCTCTCTGGTGAAATATTTTGTTTGACGGAGTTATAATTCGACGTCTTGTAAATATTTTTGTGTTGTATCTACCTCTTTTTGGTAGCCCTGAAAAGGGCTGTTGACAAGAGGGGGTGGATTTCACCACAGGGGCCCTCCCAAGACGTCGTGTTAATAACGACGACGCCGGTTGGGGTGATTCGAGCGCCGTTACCCACCTCTCGTCGAATTTGGTAGAGGGGACGTGCCTTCTGGCAGATTTTCGGGGAGTTTTCTCCTTACTTTCTGTCACAGATTGTCCTTGTGATACAGCTTCTTCCGAGTGTAGAGTATAAGCTGGTTTGATTTGCTGTTTGGGA
Organism: Adelphocoris suturalis; assembly: GCA_030762985.1. Classification (NCBI taxonomy): domain Eukaryota; kingdom Metazoa; phylum Arthropoda; class Insecta; order Hemiptera; family Miridae; genus Adelphocoris; species Adelphocoris suturalis. The sequence goes on from JAUMHS010000013.1 coordinate 6,598,103, forward strand.
ACTTTTTTAGTATGTTCGCCAATTTGCACTGTAACCGAAAACTTATCTCTTTTAACCACTTTGAATGGTCCCGTGTAAGGACATTGCAGAGAGGTGAGCTGTGTGGGCACTCTGATATAGACATGAGTACATGTATCCAAATTTTTGGGCATGTTTACGGCATATTTCGTATTATTATGTTTAATATGCGTAGGCCGGAAGAAAAGAGGTTCCGAAAGGTTCGTAGAAGTTACGAAAATGTCTCCTGGGAGTGGTACGTCAATTCCGTAAACTTTTTGGAAAGGCGTAGTTTCGGTCGCCGGGTCTACTGCCGTACGCATGGCGAGTAGAACTTTGGGAAGTGCGTCGAGCCAATTTTCGTTCTGAGCTTTGAGAGCCTCTTTCAAAGATCTATTTCTGCGTTCTACCATTCCGTTTGTTGATGGTTTGTATGGTAACGTGTGAGTATGTTTTACTCCGAGACGTTCCATAATGGAATTGAACAGATCTGATTCAAATTGAGTGCCCTGATCACTTGTGATGTATTTAGGTACGCCTTTTGAAGCTACCCAAATATTGATAAAGGCATTTGTGATTGTGGTTGTTTCGATGTTGTTAAGAGGGACTGCCTCTAGCCAACCCGTTGCTCTATCAACCATCATCAAAATGTAACGTTTCCCTCCTTTAGCTAAAGGTAAGGGTCCGGTAATATCAACGTGTACGTGTGAAAATTTGTTTGCCGTTTCAAATTCGGAGTAAGGGAGCTTCACGGAGCGCGTGATTTTTGCTCGTTGGCAAGTTTCGCACGCTCGGACCCAGTTTGAGACATCTGCACGGAGTCCGTGCCAAAAATATCGTTGTTTAACTTTATACACTGTAGAGTGTATACCTGGGTGTCCCAAATTGTGAATTTGGCTTATTATTTCTTCCCTTATTTCGCTTGGAATATAAGGTCTAGGGTGTCCTAGGTCTAGGTTACACCAAATTTCTCCTTGAGAGAATTCAACTCGTGTGAGTTTCAATTTGTCCTCCGCGGTAGGGGGAGAACGAATTTGTGAATTTGAAATGTGCAGTAGAAGATTGCATTCTATTGCAGCCGTAATTTTCGAAATTTCGGCTATGGGTGGACCCTCGTCCGTCTGGGTTGAAATTGATTTCGTTTGAATTTCAACCGGATCGAAGGGTCTGGAGAGTGCGTCGGCGACGACGTTGCTCTCTCCGGAAATATGACGAATGTCGCTCGTCATTTGAGAGATGTATGTTAGCCATCTTAATCTCATTTTAGAAAAATGTGCATTCTTCTTAAGCATCGTGCCTAGCAGAGGCTTGTGATCCGAACAAATATGGAAAGATCTGCCGTCCAAGTCGTTGTGCCAGTGAATGCACGCTTGGTAAACGGCGAACATTTCCTTGTCGAACGATGCTTTGTTCTTCCATTGTTCTGGAATTTCCTTACTGAAAAATCCCAATGGTTGGTACGATTTCGAGCCATGTTTGTCCGTAATTTCTTGTTCTAGTGCCGCTCCGATGTGTGTGTCGGATGCGTCACAGACTAATCTCCACTCCGCCGTAGGGTGTGGGTGAGCAATGTTATGCAATGTTGCTTTGATCATTGCTTGCTTTAAGCTGTTGAAAGCTTTTTCTCTCTCTGATGTCCATTCGATAGGTGTTCTGTCATTTTTTTTGTTTGACTGAATGGAGTCATACAGAGGTTGTGCCGTGTGAGCGAATTTGCTTGAGCATGCTCGGTAGAAACCACACATACCTAGGAATCTGCGTAGACTTCGTACGTCTACTGGCCTAGGAAATTGTTCTATGGCTTCTATTTTATCTCGTTTAGGAATTATCCCTTCCTTCGAGATAGTGAAACCCAGGAAATCGACGGTAGGTTTTGAAAAAATGCATTTATCAAAACCTACTCGAAGTCCGTGTTCCCCTAGTTTGTCAAAAATTTGTCTGAGGTGGTTCATGTGTTCGTTATAATTTTTAGAAGCCACCAGGATGTCATCTAGGTATACAAATGCGAAATCAAATTTTCGCATGATGCTGTCCATGTATCTTTGCCATGTTTGAGCCGCTCCGGCCAAACCCATGCTCATTTTCTTAAACTCATAAAGACCGAAAGGTGTAATAATTGCAGTTTTATGAGCGTCATCTGGGTGCATTGGAATATGATAATACGCTGATTGTAAATCTATTGTCGAATAGATTTGCGTACCATGTAAATTCGCTTGGAAAGAGCGAATGTGAGGAGGAGGGTAGGCGTCTTTCTTCGTTTTCGCGTTGAGGAAACGGTAGTCGCCGGTGATTCTCCATGACCCGTCTTTTTTTGGCACACAGTGTAACGGGGATGCCCATTCGGAATCCGATGGTGCAATTATGCCTTCTGAAAGCATTTTGTCAAAAGTACTTTTGACTTGAGCCCGTTTTTCGCCCGCCATGGGTCTTGCTCGGTAGTGTACAGGTGTGCGTGAGTGTACGTGATTGTGCGTGAGTGTGCGTGAGTGTGCGTAGTTGTGCGTGAGTGTGCGTGAGTGTGCGTGAGTGTGCGTGAGTGTGCGTGAGTGTGCGTGAGTGTGCGTGAGTGGGCGTGAGTGTGCGTGAGTGGGCGTGAGTGTGCGTGAATGTGCGTGAGTGTGCGTGAGTGTGCGTGAGTGTGCGACTCGACTGACCGACTCGACTGACCGACTCGACTGACCGACTCGACTGACCGACTCGACTGACCGACTCAACTGACCGACTCGACTGACCGACTCGACTGACCGACTCGACTGACCGACTCGACTGACCGACTCGACTGACCGACTCGACTGACCGACTCGACTGACCGACTCGACTGACCGACTCGACTGACCGACTCGACTGACCGACTCGACTGACCGACTCGACTGACCGACTCGACTGACCGACTCGACTGACCGACTCGACTGACCGACTCGACTGACCGACTCGACTGACCGACTCGACTGACCGACTCGACTGACCGACTCGACTGACCGACTCGACTGACCGACTCGACTGACCGACTCGACTGACCGACTCGACTGACCGACTCGACTGACCGACTCGACTGACCGACTCGACTGACCGACTCGACTGACCGACTCGACTGACCGACTCGACTGACCGACTCGACTGACCAACTCGACTGACCGACTTGACTGACCGACTTGACTGACCGACTCGACTGACCGACTCGACTGACCGACTCGACTGACCGACTCGACTGACCGACTCGACTGACCGACTCGACTGACCGACTCGACTGACCGACTCGACTGACCGACTCGACTGACCGACTCGACTGACCGACTCGGCTGACCGACTCGACTGACCGACTCGACTGACCGACTCGACTGACCGACTCGACTGACCGACTCGACTGACCGACTCGACTGACCGACTCGACTGACCGACTCGACTGACTGACTCGACTGACTGACTCGACTGACTGACTCGACTGACTGACTCGACTGACTGACTCGACTGACTGACTTGACTGACTGACTTGACTGACTGACTTGACTGACTGACTTGACTGACTGACTTGACTGACCGACTCGACTGACCGACTCGACTGACCGACTCGACTGACCGACTCGACTGACCGACTCGACTGACCGACTAGACTGACCGACTCGACTGACCGACTCGACTGACCGACTCGACTGACCGACTCGACTGACCGACTCGACTGACCGACTCGACTGACCGACTCGACTGACCGACTCGACTGACCGACTCGACTGACCGACTCGACTGACCGACTCGGCTGACCGACTCGACTGACCGACTCGACTGACCGACTCGACTGACCGACTCGACTGACCGACTCGACTGACCGACTCGACTGACCGACTCGACTGACCGACTCGACTGACCGACTCGACTGACCGACTCGACTGACCGACTCGACTGACCGACTCGACTGACAGACTCGACTGACCGACTCGACTGACTGACTCGACTGACTGACTCGACTGACTGACTTGACTGACTGACTTGACTGACTTGACTGACTGACTTGACTGACTGACTTGACTGACTGACTTGACTGACTGACTTGACTGACTGACTTGACTGACTGACTTGACTGACTGACTTGACTGACTGACTTGACTGACTGACTTGACTGACTGACTTGGCTGACTGACTTGACTGACTGACTTGACTGACTGACTTGACTGACTGACTTGACTGACTGACTTGACTGACTGACTTGACTGACTGACTTGACTGACTGACTTGACTGACTGACTTGACTGACTGACTTGACTGACTGACTTGACTGACTGACTGACTTGACTGACTGACTTGACTGACTGACTTGACTGACTGACTTGACTGACTGACTTGACTGACTGACTTGACTGACTGACTTGACTGACTGACTTGACTGACTGACTTGACTGACTGACTTGACTGACTGATTCGACTGACTGACTTGACTGACTGACTTGACTGACTGACTTGACTGACTGACTTGACTGACTGACTTGACTGACTGACTTGACTGACTGACTTGACTGACTGACTTGGCTGACTGACTTGACTGACTGACTTGACTGACTGACTTGACTGACTGACTTGACTGACTGACTTGACTGACTGACTTGACTGACTGACTTGACTGACTGACTTGACTGACTGACTTGACTGACTGACTTGACTGACTGACTTGACTGACTGACTTGACTGACTGACTTGACTGACTGACTTGACTGACTGACTTGACTGACTGACTTGACTGACTGACTTGACTGACTGACTTGACTGACTGACTTGACTGACTGACTTGACTGACCGATTTGAGTGTGGGTGAGTGTGCGTGAGTGTGCGTGAGTGTGCGCGAGTGTGCGTGAGTGTGCGTGAGTGTGCGTGAGTGTGCGTGAGTGTGCGCGAGTGTGCGTGAGTGTGCGTGAGTGTGCGCGAGTGTGCGTGAGTGTGCGTGAGTGTGCGTGAGTGTGCGTGAGTGTGCGTGAGTGTTCGTGAGTGTGCGTGAGTGTGCGTGAGTGTGCGTGAGTGTGCGTGAGTGTGCGTGAGTGTGCGTGAGTGTGCGTGCGTGTGCGTGAGTGTGCGTGATTGTGCGTGAGTGTGCGTGAGTGTGGGTGAGTGTGCGTGAGTGTGCGTGAGTGTGCGTGAGTGTGCGTGAGTGTGCGTGAGTGTGCGTGAGTGTGCGTGAGTGTGCGTGAGTGTGCGTGAGTGTGTGTGAGTGAGCATGAGTGTGCGTGAGTGTGCGTGAGTGTGCGTGAGTGTGCGTGAGTGTGGGTGAGTGTGCGTGAGTGTGCGTGAGTGTGCGTGAGTGTGCGTGAGTGTGCGTAGTTGTGCGTGAGTGTGCGTGAGTGTGCGTAGTTGTGCGTGAGTGTGCGTGAGTGTGCGTGAGTGTGCGTGAGTGGGCGTGAGTGTGCGTGAGTGTGCGTGAGTGTGCGTGAGTGTGCGTGAGTGTGCGTGAGTGTGCGTGAGTGTGGGTGATTGTGCGTGAGTGTGCGTGAGTGTGCGTGAGTGTGCGTGAGTGTGCGTGAGTGTGCGTGAGTGTGCGTGAGTGAGCGTGAGTGTGCGTGAAAGTGCGTGAGTGTGCGTGAGTGTGCGTGAGTGTGCGTGAGTGTGCGTGAGTGTGCGTGAGTGTGCGTGAGTGTGCGTGAGTGTGCGTGAGTGTGCGTGAATGTGCGTGAGTGTGCGTGAGTGTGCGACTCGACTGACCGACTCGACTGACCGACTCGACTGACCGACTCGACTGACCGACTCGACTGACCGACTCGACTGACCGACTCGACTGACCGACTCGACTGACAGACTCGACTGACTGACTCGACTGACTGACTCGACTGACTGACTCGACTGACTGACTTGACTGACTGACTTGACTGACTGACTTGACTGACTGACTTGACTGACTGACTTGACTGACCGACTCGACTGACCGACTCGACTGACCGACTCGACTGACCGACTCGACTGACCGACTCGACTGACCGACTAGACTGACCGACCCGACTGACCTACTCGACTGACCGACTCGACTGACCGACTCGACTGACCGACTCGACTGACCGACTCGACTGACCGACTCGACTGACCGACTCGACTGACCGACTCGACTGACCGACTCGACTGACCGACTCGGCTGACCGACTCGACTGACCGACTCGGCTGACCGACTCGACTGACCGACTCGACTGACCGACTCGACTGACCGACTCGACTGACCGACTCGACTGACCGACTCGACTGACCGACTCGACTGACCGACTCGACTGACCGACTCGACTGACCGACTCGACTGACCGACTCGACTGACCGACTCGACTGACAGACTCGACTGACTGACTCGACTGACTGACTCGACTGACTGACTCGACTGACTGACTTGACTGACTGACTTGACTGACTGACTTGACTGACTGACTTGACTGACTGACTTGACTGACTGACTTGACTGACTGACTTGACTGACTGACTTGACTGACTGACTTGACTGACTGACTTGACTGACTGACTTGGCTGACTGACTTGACTGACTGACTTGACTGACTGACTTGACTGACTGACTTGACTGACTGACTTGACTGACTGACTTGACTGACTGACTTGACTGACTGACTTGACTGACTGACTTGACTGACTGACTTGACTGACTGACTTGACTGACTGACTGACTTGACTGACTGACTTGACTGACTGACTTGACTGACTGACTTGACTGACTGACTTGACTGACTGACTTGACTGACTGACTTGACTGACTGACTTGACTGACTGATTCGACTGACTGACTTGACTGACTGACTTGACTGACTGACTTGACTGACTGACTTGACTGACTGACTTGACTGACTGACTTGACTGACTGACTTGACTGACTGACTTGGCTGACTGACTTGACTGACTGACTTGACTGACTGACTTGACTGACTGACTTGACTGACTGACTTGACTGACTGACTTGACTGACTGACTTGACTGACTGACTTGACTGACTGACTTGACTGACTGACTTGACTGACTGACTTGACTGACTGACTTGACTGACTGACTTGACTGACTGACTTGACTGACTGACTTGACTGACTGACTTGACTGACTGACTTGACTGACTGACTTGACTGACCGATTTGAGTGTGGGTGAGTGTGCGTGAGTGTGCGTGAGTGTGCGCGAGTGTGCGTGAGTGTGCGTGAGTGTGCGTGAGTGTGCGTGAGTGTGCGCGAGTGTGCGTGAGTGTGCGTGAGTGTGCGCGAGTGTGCGTGAGTGTGCGTGAGTGTGCGTGAGTGTGCGTGAGTGTGCGTGAGTGTTCGTGAGTGTGCGTGAGTGTGCGTGAGTGTGCGTGAGTGTGCGTGAGTGTGCGTGAGTGTGCGTGAGTGTGCGTGCGTGTGCGTGAGTGTGCGTGATTGTGCGTGAGTGTGCGTGAGTGTGGGTGAGTGTGCGTGAGTGTGCGTGAGTGTGCGTGAGTGTGCGTGAGTGTGCGTGAGTGTGCGTGAGTGTGCGTGAGTGTGCGTGAGTGTGCGTGAGTGTGTGTGAGTGAGCATGAGTGTGCGTGAGTGTGCGTGAGTGTGCGTGAGTGTGCGTGAGGGTGGGTGAGTGTGCGTGAGTGTGCTTGAGTGTGCGTGAGTGTGCGTGAGTGTGCGTAGTTGTGCGTGAGTGTGCGTGAGTGTGCGTAGTTGTGCGTGAGTGTGCGTGAGTGTGCGTGAGTGTGCGTGAGTGTGCGTGAGTGGGCGTGAGTGTGCGTGAGTGTGCGTGAGTGTGCGTGAGTGTGCGTGAGTGTGCGTGAGTGTGCGTGAGTGTGCGTGAGTGTGCGTGAGTGTGCGTGAGTGCGCGTGAGTGTGCGTGAGTGCGCGTGAGTGTGCGTGAGTGTGCGTGAGTGTGCGTGAGTGTGCGTGAGTGTGCGTGAGTGTGCGTGAGTGTGCGTGAGTGTGCGTGAGTGTGCGTGAGTTAGCGTGAGTGTGCGTGAGTGTGCGTGAGTGTGCGTGAGTGTGCGTGAATGTGCGTGAGTGTGCGTGAGTGTGCGACTCGACTGACCGACTCGACTGACCGACTCGACTGACCGACTCGACTGACCGACTCGACTGACCGACTCGACTGACCGACTCGACTGACCGACTCGACTGACCGACTCGACTGACCGACTCGACTGACCGACTGGACTGACCGACTCGACTGACCGACTCGACTGACCGACTCGACTGACCGACTTGACTGACCGACTTGACTGACCGACTTGACTGACCGACTTGACTGACCGACTTGACTGACCGACTTGACTGACTGACTTGACTGACTGACTTGACTGACTGACTTGACTGACTGACTTGACTGACTGACTTGACTGACTGACTTGACTGACTGACTTGACTGACTGACTTGACTGACTTGACTGACTGACTAGACTGACCGACTCGACTGACCGACTCGACTGACCGACTCGACTGACCGACTCGACTGACTCGACTGACTCGACTGACTCGACTGACTCGACTGACCCGACTGACCCGACTGACTCGACTGACTCGACTGACTCGACTGACTCGACTGACTCGACTGACTCGACTGATTCGACTGACTCGACTGACTCGACTGACCGACTCGACTGACCGACTCGACTGACCGACTCGACTGACCGACTCGACTGACCGACTCGACTGACCGACTCGACTGACCGACTCGACTGACCGACTCGACTGACCGACTCGACTGACCGACTCGACTGACCGACTTGACTGACCGACTTGACTGACCGACTTGACTGACCGACTTGACTGACCGACTTGACTGACCGACTTGACTGACCGACTTGACTGACCGACTTGACTGACCGACTTGACTGACCGACTTGACTGACCGACTTGACTGACCGACTTTACTGACCGACTTGACTGACCGACTTGACTGACCGACTTGACTAGCCGACTTGACTGCCCGACTTGACTGACCGACTTGACTGACCGACTTGACTGACCGACTTGACTGACCGACTTGACTGACCGACTTGACTGACCGACTTGACTGACCGACTTGACTGACCGACTTGACTGACTGACTCGACTGACCGACTCGACTGACCGACTTGACTGACCGACTTGACTGACCGACTTGACTGACCGACTTGACTGACCGACTTGACTGACCGACTTGACTGACTGACTTGACTGACTGACTTGACTGACTGACTTGACTGACTGACTTGACTGACTGACTTGACTGACTGACTTGACTGACTGACTTGACTGACTTGACTGACTGACTTGACTGACTGACTTGACTGACTGACTTGACTGACTGACTTGACTGACTGACTCGACTGACTCGACTGACTCGACTGACTCGACTGACTCGACTGACTTGACTGACTCGACTGACTCGACTGACTCGACTGACTCGACTGACTCGACTGACTCGACTGACTCGACTGACTCGACTGACTCGACTGACTCGACTGACCGACTCGACTGACCGACTCGACTGACCGACTCGACTGACCGACTCGACTGACCGACTCGACTGACCGACTCGACTGACCGACTCGACTGACCGACTCGACTGACCGACTCGACTGACCGACTCGACTGACCGACTCGACTGACCGACTTGACTGACCGACTTGACTGACCGACTTGACTGACCGACTTGACTGACCGACTTGACTGACCGACTTGACTGACCGACTTGACTGACCGACTTGACTGACCGACTTGACTGACCGACTTTACTGACCGACTTGACTGACCGACTTGACTGACCGACTTGACTGAACGACTTGACTGACCGACTTGACTGACCGACTTGACTGACCGACTTGACTGACCGACTTGACTGACCGACTTGACTGACCGACTTGACTGACCGACTTGACTGACCGACTTGACTGACCGACTTGACTGACCGACTTGACTGACCGACTTGACTGACCGACTTGACTGACCGACTTGACTGACCGACTTGACTGACCGACTTGACTGACCGACTTGACTGACCGACTTGACTGACTGACTTGACTGACTGACTTGACTGACTGACTTGACTGACTGACTCGACTGACTGACTCGACTGACTGACTCGACTGACTGACTCGACTGACCGACTCGACTGACCGACTCGACTGACCGACTCGACTGACCGACTCGACTGACCGACTCGACTGACCGACTCGACTGACCGACTCGACTGACCGACTCGACTGACCGACTCGACTGACCGACTCGACTGACCGACTCGACTGACCGACTCGACTGACCGACTCGACTGACCGACTCGACTGACCGACTCGACTGACCGACTCGACTGACCGACTCGACTGACCGACTCGACTGACCGACTCGACTGACCGACTCGACTGACCGACTCGACTGACCGACTCGACTGACCGACTCGACTGACCGACTCGACTGACCGACTCGACTGACCGACTCGACTGACCGACTCGACTGACCGACTCGACTGACCGACTCGACTGACCGACTCGACTGACCGACTCGGCTGACCGACTCGACTGACCGACTCGACTGACCGACTCGACTGACCGACTCGACTGACCGACTCGACTGACCGACTCGACTGACCGACTCGACTGACCGACTCGACTGACCGACTCGACTGACCGACTCGACTGACCGACTCGACTGACCGACTCGACTGACCGACTCGACTGACCGACTCGACTGACCGACTCGACTGACCGACTCGACTGACCGACTCGACTGACCGACTCGACTGACCGACTCGACTGACCGACTCGACTGACCGACTCGACTGACCGACTCGACTGACCGACTCGACTGACCGACTCGACTGACCGACTCGACTGACCGACTCGACTGACCGACTCGACTGACCGACTTGACTGACCGACTAGACTGACCGACTTGACTGACCGACTCGACTGACCGACTCGACTGACCGACTCGACTGACCGACTCGACTGACCGACTCGACTGACCGACTCGACTGACTCGACTGACTCGACTGACTCGACTGACTCGACTGACTCGACTGACTGACTGACTCGACTGACTCGACTGACTCGACTGACTCGACTGACTCGACTGACTCGACTGACTCGACTGACTCGACTGACTCGACTGACTCGACTGACTCGACTGACCGACTCGACTGACCGACTCGACTGACCGACTCGACTGACCGACTCGACTGACCGACTCGACTGACCGACTCGACTGACCGACTCGACTGACCGACTCGACTGACCGACTCGACTGACCGACTCGACTGACCGACTTGACTGACCGACTTGACTGACCGACTTGACTGACCGACTTGACTGACCGACTTGACTGACCGACTTGACTGACCGACTTGACTGACCGACTTCACTGACCGACTTGACTGACCGACTTGACTGACCGACTTGACTGACCGACTTGACTGACCGACTTGACTGACCGACTTGACTGACCGACTTGACTGAACGACTTGACTGACCGACTTGACTGACCGACTTGACTGACCGACTTGACTGACCGACTTGACTGACCGACTTGACTGACCGACTTGACTGACCGACTTGACTGACCGACTTGACTGACCGACTTGACTGACCGACTTGACTGACCGACTTGACTGACTGACTTGACTGACTGACTTGACTGACTGACTTGACTGACTGACTTGACTGACTGACTTGACTGACCGACTTGACTGACCGACTTGACTGACCGACTCGACTGACCGACTCGACTGACTGACTCGACTGACCGACTCGACTGACCGACTCGACTGACCGACTCGACTGACCGACTCGACTGACCGACTCGACTGACCGACTCGACTGACCGACTCGACTGACCGACTCGACTGACCGACTCGACTGACCGACTCGACTGACCGACTCGACTGACCGACTCGACTGACTGACTCGACTGACCGACTCGACTGACCGACTCGACTGACCGACTCGACTGACCGACTCGACTGACCGACTCGATTGACCGACTCGACTGACCGACTCGACTGACCGACTCGACTGACCGACTCGACTGACCGACTCGACTGACCGACTCGACTGACCGACTCGACTGACCGACTCGACTGACCGACTCGACTGACCGACTCGACTGACCTACTCGACTGACCGACTCGACTGACCGACTCGACTGACCGACTCGACTGACCGACTCGACTGACCGACTCGACTGACCGACTCGACTGACCGACTCGACTGACCGACTCGAGTGACCGACTCGACTGACCGACTCGACTGACCGACTCGACTGACCGACTCGACTGACCGACTCGACTGACCGACTCGACTGACCGACTCGACTGACCGACTCGACTGACCGACTCGACTGACCGACTCGACTGACCGACTTGACTGACCGACTCGACTGACCGACTCGACTGACCGACTCGACTGACCGACTCGACTGACCGACTCGACTGACCGACTCGACTGACCGACTCGACTGACCGACTCGACTGACCGACTCGACTGACCGACTAGACTGACCGACTCGACTGACCGACTCGACTGTCCGACTCGACTGACCGACTCGACTGACCGACTCGACTGACCGACTCGACTGACCGACTCGACTGACCGACTCGACTGACCGACTCGACTGACCGACTCGACTGACCGACTCGACTGACCGACTCGACTGACCGACTCGACTGACCGACTCGACTGACCGACTTGACTGACCGACTTGACTGACCGACTTGACTGACCGACTTGACTGACCGACTTGACTGACCGACTTGACTGACCGACTTGACTGACCGACTTGACTGACCGACTTGACTGACCGACTTGACTGACCGACCTGACTGACCGACTTGACTGACCGACTTGACTGACCGACTTGACTGACCGACTTGACTGACCGACTTGACTGACCGACTTGACTGACCGACTTGACTGACCGACTTGACTGACCGACTTGACTGACCGACTTGACTGACCGACTTGACTGACCGACTTGACTGACTGACTTGACTGACTGACTTGACTGACTGACTTGACTGACTGACTTGACTGACTGACTTGACTGACTGACTTGACTGACTGACTTGACTGACTGACTTGACTGACTGACTTGACTGACTGACTTGACTGACTGACTTGACTGACTGACTTGACTGACTGACTTGACTGACTGACTTGACTGACTGACTTGACTGACTGACTTGACTGACTGACTGACTTGACTGACTGACTTGACTGACTGACTTGACTGACTGACTTGACTGACTGACTTGACTGACTGACTTGACTGACTGACTTGACTGACTGACTTGACTGACTGACTTGACTGACTGACTTGACTGACTGACTTGACTGACTGACTTGACTGACTGACTTGACTGACTGACTTGACTGACTGACTTGACTGACTGACTTGACTGACTGACTTGACTGACTGACTTGACTGACTGACTTGACTGACTGACTTGACTGACTGACTTGACTGACTGACTTGACTGACTGACTTGACTGACTGACTTGACTGACTGACTTGACTGACTGACTTGACTGACTGACTTGACTGACTGACTTGACTGACTGACTTGACTGACCGATTTGAGTGTGGGTGAGTGTGCGTGAGTGTGCGCGAGTGTGCGTGAGTGTGCGTGAGTGTGCGTGAGTGTGCGTGAGTGTGCGCGAGTGTGCGTGAGTGTGCGTGAGTGTGCGTGAGTGTGGGTGATCGTGCGTGAGTGTTCGTGAGTGTGCGTGAGTGTGCGTGAGTGTGCGTGATTGTGCGTGAGTGTGCGTGAGTCTGGGTGAGTGTGCGTGAGTGTGCGTGAGTGTGCGTGAGTGTGCGTGAGTGTGCGTGAGTGTGCGTGAGTGTGCGTGAGTGTGCGTGAGTGTGCGTGAGTGTGCGTGATTGTGCGTGAGTGTGCGTGAGTGTGCGTGAGTGTGCGTGAGTGTGCGTGAGTGTGCGTGAGTGTGCGTGAGTGTGCGTGAGTGTGCGTGATTGTGCGTGAGTGTGCGTGAGTGTGCGTAGTTGTGCGTGAGTGTGCGTGAGTGTGCGTGAGTGTGCGTGAGTGTGCGTGAGTGTGCGTGAGTGTGCGTGAGTGTGCGTGAGTGTGCGTGAGTGTGCGTGAGTGTGCGTGAGTGTGCGTGAGTGTGCGTGAGTGTGCGTGAGTGTGCGTGAGTTTGCGTGAGTGTGCGTGAGTGTGCGTGAGTGTGCGTGAGTGTGCGTGAGTGTGCGTGAGTGTGCGTGAGTGTGCGTGAGTGTGCGTGAGTGTGCGTGAGTGTGCGTGAGTGTGCGTGAGTGTGCGTGAGTGTGCGTGAGTGTGCGTAAGTGTGCGTGAATGTGGGTGATTGTGCGTGAGTGTGCGTGAGTGTGCGTGAGTGTGCGTGAGTGCGCGAGAGTGTGCGTGAGTGTGCGTGAGTGTGCGTGAGTGTGCGTGAGTGTGCGTGAGTGTGCGTGAGTGTGCGTGAGTGTGCGTGAGTGTGCGTGAGTGTGCGTGAGTTAGCGTGAGTGTGCGTGAGTGTGCGTGAGTGTGCGTGAGTGTTCGTGAGTGTTAGTGAGTGTGCGTGAGTGTGCGTGAGTGTACGTGAGTGTGCGTGAGTGTGCGTGAGTGTGCATGAGTGTGTGAGTGTGCGTGAGTGTGCGTGAGTGTGCGTGAGTGTGCGTGAATGTGCGTGAGTGTGCGTGAGTGTGCGTGAGTGTGCGACTCGACTGACCGACTCGACTGACCGACTCGACTGACCGACTCGACTGACCGACTCGACTGACCGACTCGACTGACCGACTCGACTGACCGACTCGACTGACCGACTCGACTGACCGACTCGACTGACTGACTCGACTGACCGACTCGACTGACCGACTCGACTGACCGACTCGACTGACCGACTCGACTGACCGACTCGACTGACCGACTCGACTGACCGACTCGACTGACCGACTCGACTGACCGACTCGACTGACCGACTCGACTGACCGACTCGACTGACCGACTCGACTGACCGACTCGACTCTCGACTGACCGACTCGACTGACCGACTCGACTGACCGACTCGACTGACCGACTCGACTGACCGACTCGACTGACCGACTCGACTGACCGACTCGACTGACCGACTCGACTGACCGACTCGACTGACCGACTCGACTGACCGACTCGACTGACCGACTCGACTGACCGACTCGACTGACCGACTCGACTGACCGACTCGACTGACCGACTCGACTGACCGACTCGACTGACCGACTCGACTGACCGACTCGACTGACCGACTCGACTGACCGACTCGACTGACCGACTCGACTGACCGACTCGACTGACCGACTCGACTGACCGACTCGACTGACCGACTCGACTGACCGACTCGACTGACCGACTCGACTGACCGACTCGACTGACTGACTCGACTGACTGACTCGACTGACTGACTTGACTGACTGACTTGACTGACTGACTTGACTGACTGACTTGACTGACTGACTTGACTGACTGACTTGACTGACTGACTTGACTGACTGACTTGACTGACTGACTTGACTGACTGACTTGACTGACTGACTTGACTGACTGACTTGACTGACTGACTTGACTGACTGACTTGACTGACTGACTTGACTGACTGACTTGACTGACTGACTTGACTGACTGACTTGACTGACTGACTTGACTGACTGACTTGACTGACTGACTTGACTGACTGACTTGACTGACTGACTTGACTGACTGACTTGACTGACTGACTTGACTGACTGACTTGACTGACTGACTTGACTGACTGACTTGACTGACTGACTTGACTGACTGACTTGACTGACTGACTTGACTGACTGACTTGACTGACTGACTTGACTGACTGACTGACTTGACTGACTGACTTGACTGACTTGACTGACTGACTTGACTGACTGACTTGACTGACTGACTTGACCGACTGACTTGACTGACTGACTTGACTGACTGACTTGACTGACTGACTTGACTGACCGATTTGAGTGTGGGTGAGTGTGCGTGAGTGTGCGTGAGTGTGCGCGAGTGTGCGTGAGTGTGCGTGAGTGTGCGTGAGTGTGCGTGAGTGTGCGTGAGTGTGCGTGAGTGTGCGTGAGTGTGCGTGAGTGTTCGTGAGTGTTCGTGAGTGTGCGTGAGTGTGCGTGAGTGTGCGTGAGTGTGCGTGAGTGTGCGTGAGTGTGCGTGAGTGTGCGTGAGTGTGCGTGAGTGTGCGTGAGTGTGCGTGAGTGTGCGTGAGTGTGCGTGAGTGTGCGTGAGTGTTCGTGAGTGTGCGTGAGTGTGCGTGAGTGTGCGTGAGTGTGCGTGAGTGTGGGTGAGTGTGCGTGAGTGTGCGTGAGTGTGCGTGAGTGTGCGTGAGTGTGCGTGAGTGTGCGTGAATGTGCGTGAGTGTGCGTGAGTGTGCGTGAGTGTGCGTGAGTGTGCGTGAGTGTGCGTGAGTGTGCGTGAGTGTGCGTGAGTGTGCGTGAGTGTGCGTGAGTGTGCGTGAGGGTGCGTGAGTGTGCGTGAGTGTGCGTGAGTGTGCGTGAGTGTGCGTGAGTGTGCGTGAGTGTGCGTGAGTGTGCGTGAGTGTGCGTGAGTGTGCGTGAGTGTGCGTGAGTGTGCGTGAGTGTGCGTGAGTGTGCGTGAGTGTGCGTGAGTGTGCGTGAGTGTGCGTGAGTGTGCGTGAGTGAGCGTGAGTGTGCGTGAGTGTGCGTGAGTGTGCGTGAGTGTGCGTGAGTGTGCGTGAGTGTGCGTGAGTGTGCGTGAGTGTGCGTGAGTGTGCGTGAGTGTGCGTGAGTGTGCGTGAGTGTGCGTGAGTGTGCGTGAGTGTGCGTGAGTGTGCGTGAGTGTACGTGATTGTGCGTGAGTGTGCGTGAGTGTGCGTAGTTGTGCGTGAGTGTGCGTGAGTGTGCGTGAGTGTGCGTGAGTGTGCGTGAGTGTGCGTGAGTGGGCGTGAGTGTGCGTGAGTGGGCGTGAGTGTGCGTGAATGTGCGTGAGTGTGCGTGAGTGTGCGTGAGTGTGCGACTCGACTGACCGACTCGACTGACCGACTCGACTGACCGACTCGACTGACCGACTCGACTGACCGACTCGACTGACCGACTCGACTGACCGACTCGACTGACCGACTCGACTGACCGACTCGACTGACCGACTCGACTGACCGACTCGACTGACCGACTCGACTGACCGACTCGACTGACCGACTCGACTGACCGACTCGACTGACCGACTCGACTGACCGACTCGACTGACCGACTCGACTGACCGACTCGACTGACCGACTCGACTGACCAACTCGACTGACCGACTCGACTGACCGACTCGACTGACCGACTCGACTGACCGACTCGACTGACCGACTCGACTGACCGACTCGACTGACCGACTCGACTGACCGACTCGACTGACCGACTCGACTGACCGACTCGACTGACCGACTCGACTGACCGACTCGACTGACCGACTCGACTGACCGACTCGACTGACCGACGCGACTGACCGACTCAACTGACCGACTCGACTGACCGACTCGACTGACCGACTCGACTGACCGACTCGACTGACCGACTCGACTGACCGACTCGACTGACCGACTCGACTGACCGACTCGACTGACCGACTCGACTGACCGACTCGACTGACTGACTTACACGACTCGACTGACCGACTCGACTGACCGACTCGACTGACCGACTCGACTGACCGACTCGACTGACCGACTCGACTGACCGACTCGACTGACCGACTCGACTGACCGACTCGACTGACCGACTCGACTGACCGACTCTCGACTGACCGACTCGACTGACCGACTCGACTGACCGACTCGACTGACCGACTCGACTGACCGACTCGACTGACCGACTCGACTGACCGACTCGACTGACCGACTCGACTGACCGACTCGACTGACCGACTTGACTGACCGACTTGACTGACCGACTTGACTGACCGACTTGACTGACCGACTTTACTGACCGACTTGACTGACCGACTTGACTGACCGACTTGACTGACCGACTTGACTGACCGACTTGACTGACCGACTTGACTGACCGACTTGACTGACCGACTTGACTGACCGACTTGACTGACCGGCTTGACTGACCGACTTGACTGACCGACTTGACTGACCGACTTGACTGACCGACTTGACTGACCGACTTGACTGACCGACTTGACTGACCGACTTGACTGACCGACTTGACTGACCGACTTGACTGACCGACTTGACTGACGGACTTGACTGACCGACTTGACTGACCGACTTGACTGACCGACTTGACTGACTGACTTGACTGACTGACTTGACTGACTGACTTGACTGACTGACTTGACTGACTGACTTGACTGACTGACTTGACTGACTGACTTGACTGACTGACTTGACTGACTGACTCGACTGACTCGACTGACTCGACTGACTCGACTGACTCGACTGACTCGACTGACTCGACTGACTCGACTGACTCGACTGTCTCGACTGACTCGACTGACTCGACTGACTCGACTGACTCGACTGACTCGACTGACTCGACTGACTCGACTGACTCGACTGACTCGACTGACTCGACTGACTCGACTGACTCGACTGACCGACTCGACTGACCGACTCGACTGACCGACTCGACTGACCGACTCGACTGACCGACTCGACTGACCGACTTGACTGACCGACTTGACTGACCGACTTGACTGACCGACTTGACTGACCGACTTGACTGACCGACTTGACTGACCGACTTGACTGACCGACTTGACTGACCGACTTGACTGACCGACTTGACTGACCCACTTGACTGACCGACTTGACTGACCGACTTGACTGACCGACTTGACTGACCGACTTGACTGACCGACTTGACTGACCGACTTGACTGACCGACTTGACTGAACGACTTGACTGACCGACTTGACTGACCGACTTGACTGACCGACTTGACTGACCGACTTGACTGACCGACTTGACTGACCGACTTGACTGACCGACTTGACTGACCGACTTGACTGACCGACTTGACTGACCGACTTGACTGACCGACTTGACTGACCGACTTGACTGACCGACTTGACTGACCGACTTGACTGACCGACTTTACTGACCGACTTGACTGACCGACTTGACTGACCGACTTGACTGACCGACTTGACTGACCGACTTGACTGACTGACTTGACTGACTGACTTGACTGACTGACTTGACTGACTGACTTGACTGACTGACTTGACTGACTGACTTGACTGACTGACTTGACTGACTGACTTGACTGACTGACTTGACTGACTGACTTGACTGACTGACTTGACTGACTGACTTGACTGACTGACTTGACTGACTGACTTGACTGACTGACTTGACTGACTGACTTGACTGACTGACTTGACTGACTGACTTGACTGACTGACTTGACTGACTGACTTGACTGACTGACTTGACTGACTGACTTGACTGACTGACTTGACTGACTGACTTGACTGACTGACTTGACTGACCGATTTGAGTGTGGGTGAGTGTGCGCGAGTGTGCGTGAGTGTGCGTGAGTGTGCGTGAGTGTGCGTGAGTGTGCGCGAGTGTGCGTGAGTGTGCGTGAGTGTGCGTGAGTGTTCGTGAGTGTGCGTGAGTGTGCGTGAGTGTGCGTGAGTGTGCGTGAGTGTGGGTGAGTGTGCGTGAGTGTGCGTGAGTGTGCGTGAGTGTGCGTGAGTGTGCGTGAGTGTGGGTGAGTGTGCGTGAGTGTGCGTGAGTGTGCGTGAGTGTGCGTGAGTGTGCGTCACAGATCTGATTCAAATTGAGTGCCCTGATCACTTGTGATGTATTTAGGTACGCCTTTTGAAGCTACCCAAATATTGATAAAGGCATTTGTGATTGTGGTTGTTTCGATGTTGTTAAGAGGGACTGCCTCTAGCCAACCCCGTTGCTCTATCAACCATCATCAAAATGTAACGTTTCCCTCCTTTAGCTAAAGGTAAGGGTCCGGTAATATCAACGTGTACGTGTGAAAATTTGTTTGCCGTTTCAAATTCGGAGTAAGGGAGCTTCACGGAGCGCGTGATTTTTGCTCGTTGGCAAGTTTCGCACGCTCGGACCCAGTTTGAGACATCTGCACGGAGTCCGTGCCAAAAATATCGTTGTTTAACTTTATCCACTGTAGAGTGTATACCTGGGTGTCCCAAATTGTGAATTTGGCTTATTATTTCTTCCCTTATTTCGCTGGAATATAAGGTCTAGGGTGTCCTAGGTCTAGGTTACACCAAATTTCTCCTTGAGAGAATTCAACTCGTGTGAGTTTCAATTTGTCCTCCGCGGTAGGGGGAGAACGAATTTGTGAATTTGAAATGTGCAGTAGAAGATTGCATTCTATTGCAGCCGTAATTTTCGAAATTTCGGCTATGGGTGGACCCTCGTCCGTCTGGGTTGAAATTGATTTCGTTTGAATTTCAACCGGATCGAAGGGTCTGGAGAGTGCGTCGGCGACGACGTTGCTCTCTCCGGAAATATGACGAATGTCGCTCGTCATTTGAGAGATGTATGTTAGCCATCTTAATCTCATTTTAGAAAAATGTGCATTCTTCTTAAGCATCGTGCCTAGCAGAGGCTTGTGATCCGAACAAATATGGAACGATCTGCCGTCCAAGTCGTTGTGCCAGTGAATGCACGCTTGGTAAACGGCGAACATTTCCTTGTCGAACGATGCTTTGTTCTTCCATTGTTCTGGAATTTCCTTACTGAAAAATCCCAATGGTTGGTACGATTTCGAGCCATGTTTGTCCGTAATTTCTTGTTCTAGTGCCGCTCCGATGTGTGTGTCGGATGCGTCACAGACTAATCTCCACTCCGCCGTAGGGTGTGGGTGAGCAATGTTATGCAATGTTGCTTTGATCATTGCTTGCTTTAAGCTGTTGAAAGCTTTTTCTCTTCTCTGATGTCCATTCGATAGGTGTTCTGTCATTTTTTTTTGTTTGACTGAATGGAGTCATACAGAGTGTTGTGCCGTGTGAGCGAATTTGCTTGAGCATGCTCGGTAGAAACCACACATACCTAGGAATCTGCGTAGACTTCGTACGTCTACTGGCCTAGGAAATTGTTCTATGGCTTCTATTTTATCTCGTTTAGGAATTATCCCTTCCTTCGAGATAGTGAAACCCAGGAAATCGACGGTAGGTTTTGAAAAAATGCATTTATCAAAACCTACTCGAAGTCCGTGTTCCCCTAGTTTGTCAAAAATTTGTCTGAGGTGGTTCATGTGTTCGTTATAATTTTTACTCGTAGAAGCCACCAGGATGTCATCTAGGTATACAAATGCGAAATCAAATTTTCGCATGATGCTGTCCATGTATCTTTGCCATGTTTGAGCCGCTCCGGCCAAACCCATGCTCATTTTCTTAAACTCATAAAGACCGAAAGGTGTAATAATTGCAGTTTTATGAGCGTCATCTGGGTGCATTGGAATATGATAATACGCTGATTGTAAATCTATTGTCGAATAGATTTGCGTACCATGTAAATTCGCTTGGAAAGAGCGAATGTGAGGAGGAGGGTAGGCGTCTTTCTTCGTTTTCGCGTTGAGGAAACGGTAGTCGCCGGTGATTCTCCATGACCCGTCTTTTTTTGGCACACAGTGTAACGGGGATGCCCATTCGGAATCCGATGGTGCAATTATGCCTTCTGAAAGCATTTTGTCAAAAGTACTTTTGACTTGAGCCCGTTTTTTCGCCCGCCATGGGTCTTGCTCGGAAGTGTACTGGTGTTCCTTCCGTGGTTATACGGTGGTAAAACCCCGTTGTTTTTCCATTTACCTTGAATTTTGCTCATTTTATCATTGTATTTGTCAATGATAGAGCGAATGTTTTCGTCCTCCGTGATTTGCACGTCCTCTGGTTGAGGAGTATTGTCACGATGAGGGATAGTAGCTGCTATTTGTTCGTCAGTGAACTTTTTGTTCATGACTGCAGCTATATTTTGATCGGCATAGCACTTTATTTTATCTTTATAAATGTACTTGTGTTTGACCCGTATTCCGATATCCCAAGACTCGAGGAATGGAATACCTAGGATCGCTAGATCAACTTTCGTGATCATAAACTCGGTGGTCATGTCCCCGAGGCCGATGTTAATTGTTGTGTCAGCTCGCCCTAGTGTGTCTATAGGGGCTCCGTTAGCTGCTGTGAGCTTAACGTTGGACTTGAGAATTTTCAAGCCCAATTTTTTTGTGACATTGTGGGGCAGAATGTTCACTTCTGCTCCCGTGTCAATGAGAAATTCAGTGCCATTTAGTTTTGCACTTGAAAAAGAGCCTTTTATACTCAGTAGACTGCCGGCGTATAGGCTCAGATACACTGGCAGTTATTCGTTTTCCGAATTCTCTGTGTCGGAAGTTGGAACGGTACTTTCTTGTACCGATCGCTGAGTATTTTCGGTAGAAACCCGGGTTTTAGGCTGGCTTATAGTCGCAGCCTTTCTGTTAGTTTTTTGGAAGCAGTGTTCGTCTTCCAAGTGCAGTGTTCTGGGTCTGCACATTTGCGAGTTTCGTTACCGAAACGTGCGTGGTTTCGACAGACATAGGCCGTCGGTTTGTGAGGCTTACTCTCCACTGGTTGAGGTTTGAACTCAGCTTGTTTCGAGAGGGCCTTTTTGAAACCAGTATTTATGGGTTTCGGAGTAGATTCTACTCCTCGTATGTTCAGAGAAGTATTCTCTGTTCTGTACGCGTGTAGCGTATCAGCTAGGTCGAGCCGGGAGGTCGTGGTAGGCTGAGCTGCGACCATACCTCGTGCTTCGATGGGGAGAGTCTCGATCCACTTTTGAGTGATCAGAGCTTCCGAAAAGTACCCAACAGCTTTCGAGTACATTTCGTGGTACTTGGTGCTGGGTTTTTTTGGCGAGAGATGCGGGGTCCTCGAGTGCGAGGAGCCTGTCCTGTAAGGACAACCCATATTCTCGTTGGAGGCGCTGTTTGGCCTCTTCGTAGGGTGCGTGGGGTGCCGTGAGGTAAGCTGAGTCGATAGCTTCCCTCATTTCTTCTGGTACCCACTTGTATATAGCTGAGAAGCATTCGTTTTGCGTTCTCAGGTGTTTTCGCACGCAGTATTGATCGAACTCGGCGAGTGCACGATCAATATTCTTCTTTTGGAAGATTGGTTTTTGATAATCTCCCATCTCCTCTAAAAGTGCCTGAAAAACCACCTTGTGTAGAGGGATGTTGCGTGAGATGTGGGGCGTAGAGGCCCGGCGGGGGTCGCACGCCCGCAGTGGTTCCCTGAAATCCACTAGCTTCATAAGAGGGAACGAAATGCTCCGTGTTAAGCCTGTTCAAAGGCGGGGTCACCATTTGTAGTGGATTTATATAGGTTTTACTTGGTGTAGGTAGACCAAGTGGGACATTTATATTCTGGTTATGCGGGTTGGTCTCCCGGTCACCCCCGCGAGGAATGCGGGCGGAGCCGCCAAGGTCAACTGGTTTGGCGGACTGAAAGGGGAGATAGTCCGTGTCGCAGCCGCGTGGAGCGCTAGGCTCGCGTAGCAAGTGCTGGGTTCGATCAGTTTGGTACTGAGCCGTTTTGTAATATTCCGGCCTTAGATTTATATCTGAAAGTTGAGCTTGGTTGAGGTACTGAAAAGTATCCTTCGGTTTTTGTACATTTGGAGTGCATTTGACACTCGGATCGGCCGGGTAAGCCTGCGTCGAATATCGTGGGTATTCGGACAGCTTGGTCGAATCGTAATGTTCGGCTTCAGAGCGAGTCTGAAAGGTTTCCTCTCGATCTTTTGTATAGGCGAGGCTTGTTCGAACGTTTCTCGAACGAATACGTCGGGCGAGAAGGCGATCCGGACGTGAGGGTCGCGCCTTGCGCTGTCGCTGGGTTCAGCGGACTCGCCGTGTGGCCGGTAGGGCGCACTACGTGGGCTACTCGGCCCGGCTTCGCCGTCGTCCACCTCCCCTTGCAAGGGGAAGTAGGAAGGCCGGCGTTCCATCGAAATGATCGAGTTTTAGCTCGTTTCGATGCCTCTATGTGTAAAAAAAATAGAGGATTTTGGAGGTGGACTCGCTTGACAGAGCGTCTTTCCAATGCTCGGATGTCAGGGTCCTACCTCGTAGCCTTGAAAAAGGCTTCCTTAGACGGTAAATTAGAGCGGAGGAGCTGAGTAATTTACCGGCGTGCCCACAGCGGTCGGTTACGAGCTTAAGGCTACGAAACCCGGGCGACACGGCTCGGAACGTCCCTCGGGCGTGCGAGCTAAAGAGAATATCGATAGCTGCACCGGGTGGCGTCCTGACAGATGAACTACGTTGGGCAATGAGCAGGATGAATAATCACTGGACTCGTAGATGCCAATGCGAGATCTGCGTGGAGAGAAGGACTGGCTTGTAGAAAGCAGTAGGAAACCGTTCTTGAGATGACTTCGTGAGGCAGAAGGTTCGTCAGCGTAGAGCGTGTAGAATTCTTCGTACTTCAGAGTGTGTCGTCGTCGAGAGCGGAGAGTGGAATGAAATTCGGAGGGCTCCCAGCGGGGTATTTATAGGGAGGTGGCCGCCTCCTGCCGCCTCCTGGTTGGTCCGCTTAATTTCATAAATTCGACTGTGCAATCTCATTGGTTCGCACAGTGTTTTCTCAGTATCTGTGCATATGATAGCTGAGTTGGTCTTTCGAGGTGGTTTCCCTGCGTCCGTCGCTGTGACGGGGTCCCCGGGGGTGGCTGAACGACCTTGAGTTTTCCTGTTTGAGGTTTTCTCATTCAAGGCGACTTGTTTCGAGATGTTTGTCGCATCTCTCTCGCCCAGTAAATGTTTTGGGGAGGTCGCCTTGCGTGTTATTCTTTAATATTTCACTTTTGAGAGAGAATTTAGTATTTTCTCTCTGGTGAAATATTTTGTTTGACGGAGTTATAATTCGACGTCTTGTAAATATTTTTGTGTTGTATCTACCTCTTTTTGGTAGCCCTGAAAAGGGCTGTTGACAAGAGGGGGTGGATTTCACCACAGGGGCCCCCCCCAAGACGTCGTGTTAATAACGACGACGCCGGTTGGGGTGATTCGAGCGCCGTTACCCACCTCTCGTCGAATTTGGTAGAGGGGACGTGCCTTCTGGCAGATTTTCGGGGAGTTTTCTCCTTACTTTTCTGTCACAGATTGTCCTTGTGATACAGCTTTCTTCCGAGTGTAGAGTATAAGCTGGTTTGATTTGCTGTTTGGGAACTTTTTTAGTATGTTCGCCAATTTGCACTGTAACCGAAAACTTATCTCTTTTAACCACTTTGAATGGTCCCGTGTAAGGACATTGCAGAGAGGTGAGCTGTGTGGGCACTCTGATATAGACATGAGTACATGTATCCAAATTTTTGGGCATGTTTACGGCATATTTCGTATTATTATGTTTAATATGCGTAGGCCGGAAGAAAAGAGGTTCCGAAAGGTTCGTAGAAGTTACGAAAATGTCCTCCTGGGAGTGGTACGTCAATCCCGTAAACTTTTTGGAAAGCGCGTAGTTTCGGTCGCCGGGTCTACTGCCGTACGCATGGCGAGTAGAACTTTGGGAAGTGCGTCGAGCCAATTTTCGTTTTGAGCTTTGAGAGCCTCTTTTCAAAGATCTATTTCTGCGTTCTACCATACCGTTTGTTGATGGTTTGTATGGTAACGTGTGAGTATGTTTTACTCCGAGACGTTCCATAATGGAATTGAACAGATCTGATTCAAATTGAGTGCCCTGATCACTTGTGATGTATTTAGGTACGCCCTTTGAAGCTACGAAAATATTGATAAAGGCATTTGTTGATTGTGGTTGTTTCGATGTTGTTAAGAGGGACTGCCTCTAGCCAACCCGTTGCTCTATCAACCATCATCAAAATGTAAACGTTTTCCCTCCTTTAGCTAAAGGTAAGGGTCCGGTAATATCAACGTGTACGTGTGAAAATTTGTTAGCCGTTTCAAATTCGGAGTAAGGGAGCATCACGGAGCGCGTGATTTTTGCTCGTTGGCAAGTTTCGCACGCTCGGACCCAGTTGGAGACATCTGCACGGAGTCCGTGCCAAAAATATCTTTGTTTAACTTTATACACTGTAGAGTGTATACCTGGGTGTCCCAAAATTGTGAATTTGGCTTATTATTTCTTCCCTTATTTCGCTTGGAATATAAGGTCTAGGGTGTCCTAGGTCTAGGTTACACCAAATTTTCTCCTTGAGAGAATTCAACTCGTGTGAGTTTCAATTTGTCCTCCCGCGGTAGGGGGAGAACGAATTTGTGGAATTTGAAATGTGCAGTAGAAGATTGCATTCTATTGCAGCCGTAATTTTCGAAATTTCGGCTATGGGTGGACCCTCGTCCGTCTGGGTTGAAATTGATTTCGTTTGAATTTCAACCGGATCGAAGGGTCTGGAGAGTGCGTCGGCGACGACGTTGCTCTCTCCGGAAATATGGACGAATGTCGCTCGTCATTTGAGAGATGTATGTTAGCCATCTTAATCTCATTTTAGAAAAATGTGCATTCTTCTTAAGCATCGTGCCTAGCAGAGGCTTGTGATCCGAACAAATATGGAAAGATCTGCCGTCCAAGTCGTTGTGCCAGTGAATGCACGCTTGGTAAACGGCGAACATTTCCTTGTCGAACGATGCTTTGTTCTTCCATTGTTCTGGAATTTCCTTACTGAAAAATCCCAATGGTTGGTACGATTTCGAGCCATGTTGTCCGTAATTCTTGTTCTAGTGCCGCTCCGATGTGTGTGTCGGATGCGTCACAGACTAATCTCCACTCCGCCGTAGGGTGTGGGTGAGCAATGTTATGCAATGTTGCTTTGATCATTGCTTGCTTTAAGCTGTTGAAAGCTTTTTCTCTCTCTGATGTCCATTCGATAGGTGTTCTGTCATTTTTTTTGTTGACTGAATGGAGTCATACATAGGTTGTGCCGTTGAGCGAATTTGCTTGAGCATGCTCGGTAGAAACCACACATACCTAGGAATCTGCGTAGACTTCGTACGTCTACTGGCCTAGGAAATTGTTCTATGGCTTCTATTTTATCTCGTTTAGGAATTATCCCTTCCTTCGAGATAGTGAAACCCAGGAAATCGACGGTAGGTTTTGAAAAAATGCATTTATCAAAACCTACTCGAAGTCCGTGTTCCCCTAGTTTGTCAAAAATTTGTCTGAGGTGGTTCATGTGTTCGTTATAAATTTTAGAAGCCACCAGGATGTCATCTAGGTATACAAATGCGAAATCAAATTTTCGCATGATGCTGTCCATGTATCTTTGCCATGTTTGAGCCGCTCCGGCCAAACCCATGCTCATTTTCTTAAACTCATAAAGACCGAAAGGTGTAATAATTGCAGTTTTATGAGCGTCATCTGCGTGGGTGTGCGTGAGTGTGCGTGAGTGTGCGTGAGTGTGCGTGAGTGTGCGTGAGTGTGCGTGAGTGTGCGTGAGTGTGCGTGAGTGTGCGTGAGTGTGCGTGAGTGTGCGTGAGTGTGCGTGAGTGTGCGTGAGTGTGCGTGAGTGTGCGTGAGTGTGCGTGAGTGTGCGTGAGTGTGCGTGATTGTGCATGAGTGTGCCTGAGTGTGCGTGAGTGTGCGTGAGTGTGCGTGAGTGTGCGTGAGTGTGCGTGAGTGTGCGTGAGTGTGCGTGAGTGTGCGTGAGTGTGCGTGAGTGTGCGTGAGTGTGCGTGAGTGTGCGTGAGTGTGCGTGAGTGTGCGTGAGTGTGCGTGAGTGTGCGTGAGTGTGCGTGAGTGTGCGTGAGTGTGCGTGAGTGTGCGTGAGTGTGCGTGAGTGTGCGTGAGTGTGCGTGAGTGTGCGTGAGTGTGCGTGAGTGTGCGTGAGTGTGCGTGAGTGTGCGTGAGTGTGCGTGAGTGTGCGTGAGTGTGCGTGAGTGTGCGTGAGTGTGCGTGAGTGTGCGTGAGTGTGCGTGAGTGTGCGTGAGTGTGCGTGAGTGTGGGTGAGTGTGCGTGAGTGTGCGTGAGTGTGCGTGAGTGTGCGTGAGTGTGCGTGAGTGTGCGTGAGTGTGCGTGAGTGTGCGTGAGTGTGCGTGAGTGTGCGTGAGTGTGCGAGCGTGAGTGTGCGTGAGTGTGCGTGAGTGTGCGTGAGTGTGCGTGAGTGTGCGTGAGTGTGCGTGAGAGTGCGTGAGTGTGCGTGAGTGTGCGTGAGTGTGCGTGAGTGTGCGTGAGTGTGCGTGAGTGTGCGTGAGTGTGCGTGAGTGTGCGTGAGTGTGCGTGAGTGTGCGTGAGTGTGCGTGAGTATGCGTGAGTGTGCGTGAGTGAGGGTGAGTGTTCGTGAGTGTGCGTGAGTGTGCGTGAGTGTGCGTGAGTGTGCGTGAGTGTGCGTGAGTGTGCGTGAGTGTGCGTGAGTGTGCGTGAGTGTGCGTGAGTGTGCGTGAGTGTGCGTGAGTGTGCGTGACTGACCGACTCGACTGACCGACTCGACTGACCGACTCGACTGACCGACTCGACTGACCGACTCGACTGACCGACTCGACTGACCGACTCGACTGACCGACTCGACTGACCGACTCGACTGACCGACTCGACTGACCGACTCGACTGACCGACTCGACTGACCGACTCGACTGACCGACTCGACTGACCGACTCGACTGACCGACTCGACTGACCGACTCGACTGACCGACTCGACTGACCGACTCGACTGACCGACTCGACTGACCGACTCGACTGACCGACTCGACTGACCGACTCGACTGACCGACTCGACTGACCGACTCGACTGACCGACTCGACTGACCGACTCGACTGACCGACTCGACTGACCGACTCGACTGACCGACTCGACTGACCGACTCGACTGACCGACTCGACTGACCGACTCGACTGACCGACTCGACTGACCGACTCGGACTGACCGACTCGACTGACCGACTCGACTGACCGACTCGACTGACCGACTCGACTGACCGACTCGACTGACCGACTCGACTGACCGACTCGACTGACCGACTCGACTGACCGACTCGACTGACCGACTCGACTGACCGACTCGACTGACCGACTCGACTGACCGACTCGACTGACCGACTCGACTGACCGACTCGACTGACCGACTCGACTGACCGACTCGACTGACCGACTCGACTGACCGACTTGACTGACCGACTTGACTGACCGACTCGACTGACCGACTCGACTGACCGACTCGACTGACCGACTCGACTGACCGACTCGACTGACTGACTCGACTGACTGACTCGACTGACTGACTCGACTGACTGACTCGACTGACTGACTCGACTGACTGACTCGACTGACTGACTCGACTGACTGACTGACTCGACTGACTGACTCGACTGACTGACTCGACTGACCGACTCGACTGACCGACTCGACTGACCGACTCGACTGACCGACTCGACTGACCGACTCGACTGACCGACTTGACTGACTGACTCGACTGACCGACTCGACTGACCGACTCGACTGACTGACTTGACTGACCGACTCGACTGACCGACTTGACTGACCGACTTGACTGACCGACTTGACTGACTGACTTGACTGACCGACTTGACTGACCGACTTGACTGACCGACTTGACTGACCGACTTGACTGACCGACTTGACTGACCGACTTGACTGACCGACTTGACTGACCGACTTGACTGACCGACTTGACTGACCGACTTGACTGACTGACTTGACTGACTGACTTGACTGACTGACTTGACTGACTGACTTGACTGACTTGACTGACTGACTTGACTGACCGACTTGACTGACCGACTTGACTGACTGACTTGACTGACTGACTTGACTGACTGACTTGACTGACTGACTTGACTGACTGACTTGACTGACTGACTTGACTGACTGACTTGACTGACTGACTTGACTGACTGACTTGACTGACTGACTTGACTGACTGACTTGACTGACTGACTTGACTGACCGACTTGACTGACTGACTTGACTGACTGACTTGACTGACTGACTTGACTGACTGACTTGACTGACTGACTTGACTGACTGACTTGACTGACTGACTTGACTGACTGACTTGACTGACTGACTTGACTGAGTGACTTGACTGACTGACTTGACTGACTGACTGGCCGCGTGACTGTGCGTGACTGTGCGTGAGTGTGCGTGGGTGTGCGTGAGTGTGCGGGAGTGTGCGTGAGTGTGCGTGAGTGTGCGTGAGTGTGCGTGACTGTGCGTGAGTGTGCGTGAGTGTGCGTGAGTGTGCGTGAGTGTGCGTGAGTGTGCGTGAGTGTGCGTGAGTGTGCGTGAGTGTGCGTGAGTGTGCGTGAGTGTGCGTGAGTGTGCGTGAGTGTGCGTGACTGTGCGTGTGTGCGTGAGTGTGCGTGAGTGTGCGTGAGTGTGCGTGAGTGTGCGTGAGTGTGCGTGAGTGTGCGTGAGTGTGCGTGAGTGTGCGTGAGTGTGCGTGAGTGTGCGTGAGTGTGCGTGAGTGTGCGTGAGTGTGCGTGAGTGTGCGTGAGTGTGCGTGAGTGTGCGTGAGTGTGCGTGAGTGTGCGTGAGTGTGCGTGAGTGTGCGTGAGTGTGCGTGAGTGTGCGTGAGTGTGCGTGAGTGTGCGTGAGTGTGCGAGACTTGTGCGTGAGTGTGCGTGAGTGTGCGTGAGTGTGCGTGTGTGTGGGTGTGTGTGCGTGAGTGTGCGTGAGTGTGCGTGAGTGTGAGTGTGCGTGAGTGTGCGTGAGTGTGCGTGAGTGCGCGTGAGTGTGCGTGAGTGTGCGTGAGTGTGCGTGAGTGTGCGTGACCGTGACTGACCGTGTGCGTGAGTGTGCGTGAGTGACTGCGTGAGTGTGCGTGACCGTGACTGCGACTGACTGTGCGACTGAGTGTGTGCGACTGAGTGTGACGTGACCGTGTGCTGTGAGTGACCGTGACGACCGACTGACTGACCGACTTGACTGACCGACTCGACTGACCGACTCGACTGACCGACTCGACTGACCGACTCGACTGACCGACTTGACTGACCGACTCGACTGACCGACTCGACTGACCGACTCGACTGACCGACTCGACTGACCGACTCGACTGACTGACTCGACTGACCGACTCGACTGACCTTGACTGACTGACTTGACTGACTGACTTGACTGACTGACTTGACTGACTGACTTGACTGACTGACTGACTTGACTGACTGACTTGACTGACTGACTTGACTGACCGACTCGACTGACCGACTTGACTGACCGACTTGACTGACCGACTTGACTGACCGACTTGACTGACCGACTTGACTGACCGACTCGACTGACCGACTCGACTGACCGACTCGACTGACCGACTCGACTGACCGACTCGACTGACCGACTCGACTGACCGACTCGACTGACCGACTCGACTGACCGACTCGACTGACCGACTCGACTGACCGACTCGACTGACCGACTCGACTGACCGACTCGACTGACCGACTCGACTGACCGACTCGACTGACCGACTCGACTGACCGACTCGACTGACCGACTCGACTGACCGACTCGACTGACCGACTCGACTGACCGACTCGACTGACCGACTCGACTGACCGACTCGACTGACCGACTCGACTGACCGACTCGACTGACCGACTCGACTGACCGACTCGACTGACCGACTCGACTGACCGACTCGACTGACCGACTCGACTGACCGACTCGACTGACCGACTCGACTGACCGACTCGACTGACCGACTCGACTGACCGACTCGACTGACCGACTCGACTGACCGACTCGACTGACCGACTCGACTGACCGACTCGACTGACCGACTCGACTGACCGACTCGACTGACCGACTCGACTGACCGACTCGACTGACCGACTCGACTGACCGACTCGACTGACCGACTCGACTGACCGACTCGACTGACCGACTCGACTGACCGACTCGACTGACCGACTCGACTGACCGACTCGACTGACCGACTCGACTGACCGACTCGACTGACCGACTCGACTGACCGACTCGACTGACCGACTCGACTGACCGACTCGACTGACCGACTCGACTGACCGACTCGACTGACCGACTCGACTGACCGACTCGACTGACCGACTCGACTGACCGACTCGACTGACCGACTCGACTGACCGACTCGACTGACCGACTCGACTGACCGACTCGACTGACCGACTCGACTGACCGACTCGACTGACCGACTCGACTGACCGACTCGACTGACCGACTCGACTGACCGACTCGACTGACCGACTCGACTGACCGACTCGACTGACCGACTCGACTGACCGACTCGACTGACCGACTCGACTGACCGACTCGACTGACCGACTCGACTGACCGACTCGACTGACCGACTCGACTGACCGACTCGACTGACCGACTCGACTGACCGACTCGACTGACCGACTCGACTGACCGACTCGACTGACCGACTCGACTGACCGACTCGACTGACCGACTCGACTGACCGACTCGACTGACCGACTCGACTGACCGACTCGACTGACCGACTCGACTGACCGACTCGACTGACCGACTCGACTGACCGACTCGACTGACCGACTCGACTGACCGACTCGACTGACCGACTCGACTGACCGACTCGACTGACCGACTCGACTGACCGACTCGACTGACCGACTCGACTGACCGACTCGACTGACCGACTCGACTGACCGACTCGACTGACCGACTCGACTGACCGACTCGACTGACCGACTCGACTGACCGACTCGACTGACCGACTCGACTGACCGACTCGACTGACCGACTCGACTGACCGACTTGACTGACTGACTTGACTGACTGACTTGACTGACTGACTTGACTGACTGACTTGACTGACTGACTTGACTGACCGACTTGACTGACCGACTTGACTGACCGACTTGACTGACCGACTTGACTGACCGACTTGACTGACCGACTTGACTGACCGACTTGACTGACTGACTTGACTGACCGACTTGACTGACTGACTTGACTGACCGACTTGACTGACCGACTTGACTGACCGACTTGACTGACCGACTTGACTGACCGACTTGACTGACCGACTTGACTGACCGACTTGACTGACCGACTTGACTGACCGACTTGACTGACCGACTTGACTGACCGACTTGACTGACCGACTTGACTGACCGACTTGACTGACTGACTTGACTGACTGACTTGACTGACTGACTTGACTGACTGACTTGACTGACTGACTTGACTGACTGACTTGACTGACTGACTTGACTGACTGACTTGACTGACTGACTGACTGACTGACCGACTGTGAGTGTTCGTGAGTGTGCGTGAGTGTGCGTGAGTGTGGGTGAGTGTGCGTGAGTGTGAGTGAGTGTGACGTGACTGTGACGTGAGTGTGCGTGAGTGTGACGTGAGTGTGCGTGACTGTGCGTGAGTGTGCGTGACCGATCTGCGTGAGTGTGCGTGAGTGTGCGTGAGTGTGCGTGAGTGTGCGTGAGTGTGCGTGAGTGTGCGTGAGTGTGCGTGAGTGTGCGTGAGTGTGCGTGAGTGTGCGTGAGTGTGCGTGAGTGTGCGTGAGTGTGCGTGAGTGTGCGTGAGTGTGCGTGAGTGTGCGTGAGTGTGCGTGAGTGTGCGTGAGTGTGCGTGAGTGTGCGTGAGTGTGCGTGAGTGTGCGTGAGTGTGCGTGAGTGTGCGTGAGTGTGCGTGAGTGTGCGTGAGTGTGCGTGAGTGTGCGTGAGTGTGCGTGAGTGTGCGTGAGTGTGCGTGAGTGTGCGTGAGTGTGCGTGAGTGTGCGTGAGTGTGCGTGAGTGTGCGTGAGTGTGAGTGTGAGTTGTGCGTGAGTGTGCGTGAGTGTGCGTTGAGTGAGCGTGTGAGTGACTGTGAGTGACCGTGTGACGTGAGTGTGCGTGATTGTGCGTGAGTGTGCGACTGAGTGTGCGTGAGTGACCGTGAGTGTGCGTGAGTGTGCGTGACTGACCGACTGACTGACCGACTGACTGACCGACTGACTGACCGACTGACTGACCGACTGACTGACCGACTCGACTGACCGACTCGACTGACCGACTCGACTGACCGACTGACTGACCGACTCGACTGACCGACTCGACTGACCGACTCGACTGACCGACTCGACTGACCGACTCGACTGACCGACTCGACTGACCGACTCGACTGACCGACTCGACTGACCGACTCGACTGACCGACTCGACTGACCGACTCGACTGACCGACTCGACTGACCGACTCGACTGACCGACTCGACTGACCGACTCGACTGACCGACTCGACTGACCGACTCGACTGACCGACTCGACTGACCGACTCGACTGACCGACTCGACTGACCGACTCGACTGACCGACTCGACTGACCGACTCGACTGACCGACTCGACTGACCGACTCGACTGACCGACTCGACTGACCGACTCGACTGACCGACTCGACTGACCGACTCGACTGACCGACTCGACTGACCGACTCGACTGACCGACTCGACTGACCGACTCGACTGACCGACTCGACTGACCGACTCGACTGACCGACTCGACTGACCGACTCGACTGACCGACTCGACTGACCGACTCGACTGACCGACTCGACTGACCGACTCGACTGACCGACTCGACTGACCGACTCGACTGACCGACTGACTCGACTGACTGACTCGACTGACCGACTCGACTGACCGACTCGACTGACCGACTCGACTGACCGACTCGACTGACCGACTCGACTGACCGACTCGACTGACCGACTGACTGACCGACTCGACTGACCGACTCGACTGACCGACTCGACTGACCGACTCGACTGACCGACTCGACTGACCGACTCGACTGACCGACTCGACTGACCGACTCGACTGACCGACTCGACTGACCGACTCGACTGACCGACTCGACTGACCGACTCGACTGACCGACTCGACTGACCGACTCGACTGACCGACTCGACTGACCGACTCGACTGACCGACTCGACTGACCGACTCGACTGACCGACTCGACTGACCGACTCGACTGACCGACTCGACTGACCGACTCGACTGACCGACTCGACTGACCGACTCGACTGACCGACTTGACTGACCGACTCGACTGACCGACTCGACTGACCGACTCGACTGACCGACTCGACTGACCGACTCGACTGACCGACTTGACTGACCGACTCGACTGACCGACTCGACTGACCGACTCGACTGACCGACTCGACTGACCGACTTGACTGACCGACTCGACTGACCGACTTGACTGACCGACTTGACTGACCGACTTGACTGACCGACTTGACTGACCGACTTGACTGACCGACTTGACTGACCGACTTGACTGACCGACTCGACTGACCGACTCGACTGACCGACTCGACTGACCGACTCGACTGACCGACTCGACTGACCGACTCGACTGACCGACTCGACTGACCGACTCGACTGACCGACTCGACTGACCGACTTGACTGACCGACTCGACTGACCGACTCGACTGACCGACTCGACTGACCGACTCGACTGACCGACTCGACTGACCGACTCGACTGACCGACTTGACTGACCGACTCGACTGACCGACTTGACTGACCGACTCGACTGACCGACTCGACTGACCGACTCGACTGACCGACTTGACTGACCGACTTGACTGACCGACTCGACTGACCGACTCGACTGACCGACTCGACTGACCGACTTGACTGACCGACTCGACTGACCGACTGACTTGACTGACCGACTTGACTGACCGACTCGACTGACCGACTTGACTGACCGACTCGACTGACCGACTCGACTGACCGACTCGACTGACCGACTTGACTGACCGACTTGACTGACCGACTTGACTGACCGACTTGACTGACCGACTCGACTGACCGACTCGACTGACCGACTCGACTGACCGACTCGACTGACCGACTTGACTGACCGACTTGACTGACCGACTTGACTGACCGACTTGACTGACCGACTCGACTGACCGACTTGACTGACCGACTCGACTGACCGACTCGACTGACCGACTTGACTGACCGACTCGACTGACCGACTTGACTGACCGACTCGACTGACTCGACTGACTCGATTGACTCGACTGACTCGACTGACCGACTCGACTGACCGACTTGACTGACCGACTCGACTGACCGACTTGACTGACCGACTTGACTGACCGACTTGACTGACCGACTCGACTGACCGACTTGACTGACCGACTCGACTGACCGACTTGACTGACCGACTTGACTGACCGACTTGACTGACCGACTGACTGACCGACTTGACTGACCGACTTGACTGACCGACTTGACTGACCGACTTGACTGACCGACTTGACTGACCGACTTGACTGACCGACTTGACTGACCGACTTGACTGACCGACTTGACTGACCGACTTGACTGACCGACTTGACTGACCGACTTGACTGACCGACTTGACTGACCGACTTGACTGACCGACTTGACTGACCGACTTGACTGACCGACTTGACTGACCGACTTGACTGACCGACTTGACTGACCGACTTGACTGACCGACTTGACTGACCGACTTGACTGACCGACTTGACTGACCGACTTGACTGACCGACTTGACTGACCGACTTGACTGACCGACTTGACTGACCGACTTGACTGACCGACTTGACTGACCGACTTGACTGACCGACTTGACTGACCGACTTGACTGACCGACTTGACTGACCGACTTGACTGACTGACTTGACTGACTGACTTGACTGACCGACTTGACTGACTGACTTGACTGACTGACTTGACTGACTGACTTGACTGACCGACTTGACTGACTGACTTGACTGACTGACTTGACTGACTGACTTGACTGACTGACTTGACTGACTGACTTGACTGACTGACTTGACTGACTGACTTGACTGACTGACTTGACTGACTGACTTGACTGACTGACTTGACTGACTGACTTGACTGACTGACTTGACTGACTGACTTGACTGACTGACTTGACTGACTGACTTGACTGACTGACTTGACTGACTGACTTGACTGACTGACTTGACTGACTGACTTGACTGACTGACTTGACTGACTGACTTGACTGACTGACTTGACTGACTGACTTGACTGACTGACTTGACTGACTGACTTGACTGACTGACTTGACTGACTGACTTGAGTGTGGGTTGAGTGACGTGAGTGACTTGACTGTGACTGTGCGTGACTGACTTGACTGACGTGACTGTGCGTGACTGTGCGTGAGTGTGCGTGAGTGTGCGTGACTGACTGACTTGACTGAGTGTGCGTGAGTGACTGAGTGTGCGTGACTGTGTGCGTGACTGTGACGTGACTGTGCGTGAGTGTGCGTGACTGTGACGTGAGTGTGCGTGAGTGTGTGCGTGTGTGTGCGTGAGTGTGCGTGAGTGTGCGTGAGTGTGCGTGAGTGTGCGTGAGTGTGACGTGACTGCGTGTGATTGTGCGTGAGTGTGCGTGAGTGTGCGTGAGTGTGCGTGAGTGTGCGTGAGTGAGTGACGTGAGTGTGCGTGAGTGTGCGTGAGTGTGCGTGAGTGTGCGTGAGTGTGCGTGAGTGTGCGTGAGTGTGCGTGAGTGTGCGTGAGTGTGCGTGAGTGTGTGAGTGTGCGTGAGTGTGCGTGAGTGTGCGTGAGTGTGCGTGAGTGTGCGTGAGTGTGCGTGAGTGTGCGTGAGTGTGCGTGAGTGTGCGTGAGTGTGCGTGAGTGTGCGTGAGTGTGCGTGAGTGTGCGTGAGTGTGCGTGAGTGTGCGTGAGTGTGCGTGAGTGTGCGTGAGTGTGCGTGAGTGTGCGTGAGTGTGCATGAGTGTGTGAGTGTGAGTGTGCGTGAGTGTGCGTGAGTGTGCGTGAGTGTGCGTGAGTGTGCGTGAGTGTGCGTGAGTGTGCGTGAGTGTGCGTGAGTGTGCGTGAGTGTGCGTGAGTGTGCGTGAGTGTGCGTGAGTGTGCGTGAGTGTGCGTGAGTGTGCGTGAGTGTGCGTGAGTGTGCGTGAGTGTGCGTGAGTGTGCGTGAGTGTGCGTGAGTGTGCGTGAGTGTGCGTGAGTGTGCGTGAGTGTGCGTGAGTGTGCGTGAGTGTGCGTGAGTGTGCGTGAGTGTGCGTGAGTGTGTGTGCGTGAGTGTGCGTGCGTGAGTGTGCGTGAGGGTGTGCGTGAGTGTGCGTGAGTGTGCGTGAGTGTGCGTGAGTGTGCGTGAGTGTGCGTGAGTGTGCGTGAGTGTGCGTGAGTGTGCGTGAGTGTGCGTGAGTGTGCGTGAGTGTGCGTGAGTGTGCGTGAGTGTGCGTGAGTGTGCGTGAGTGTGCGTGAGTGTGTGCGTGAGTGTGCGTGAGTGTGCGTGAGTGTGCGTGAGTGTGCGTGAGTGTGCGTGAGTGTGCGTGAGTGTGCGTGAGTGTGCGTGAGTGTGCGTGAGTGTGCGTGAGTGTGCGTGAGTGTGCGTGAGTGTGCGTGAGTGTGCGACTCGACTGACCGACTCGACTGACTGACCGACTCGACTGACCGACTCGACTGACCGACTCGACTGACCGACTCGACTGACCGACTCGACTGACCGACTCGACTGACCGACTCGACTGACCGACTCGACTGACCGACTCGACTGACCGACTCGACTGACCGACTCGACTGACCGACTCGACTGACCGACTCGACTGACCGACTCGACTGACCGACTCGACTGACCGACTCGACTGACCGACTCGACTGACCGACTCGACTGACCGACTCGACTGACCGACTCGACTGACCGACTCGACTGACCGACTCGACTGACCGACTCGACTGACCGACTCGACTGACCGACTCGACTGACCGACTCGACTGACCGACTCGACTGACCGACTCGACTGACCGACTCGACTGACCGACTCGACTGACCGACTCGACTGACCGACTCGACTGACCGACTCGACTGACCGACTCGACTGACCGACTCGACTGACCGACTCGACTGACCGACTCGACTGACCGACTCGACTGACCGACTCGACTGACCGACTCGACTGACCGACTCGACTGACCGACTCGACTGACCGACTCGACTGACCGACTCGACTGACCGACTCGACTGACCGACTCGACTGACCGACTCGACTGACCGACTCGACTGACCGACTCGACTGACCGACTCGACTGACCGACTCGACTGACCGACTCGACTGACCGACTCGACTGACCGACTCGACTGACCGACTCGACTGACCGACTCGACTGACCGACTCGACTGACCGACTCGACTGACCGACTCGACTGACCGACTCGACTGACCGACTCGACTGACCGACTCGACTGACCGACTCGACTGACCGACTCGACTGACCGACTCGACTGACCGACTCGACTGACCGACTCGACTGACCGACTCGACTGACCGACTCGACTGACCGACTCGACTGACCGACTCGACTGACCGACTCGACTGACCGACTCGACTGACCGACTCGACTGACCGACTCGACTGACCGACTCGACTGACCGACTCGACTGACCGACTCGACTGACCGACTCGACTGACCGACTCGACTGACCGACTCGACTGACCGACTCGACTGACCGACTCGACTGACCGACTCGACTGACCGACTCGACTGACCGACTCGACTGACCGACTCGACTGACCGACGACTTGACTGACCGACTCGACTGACCGACTCGACTGACCGACTCGACTGACCGACTCGACTGACCGACTCGACTGACCGACTTGACTGACCGACTCGACTGACCGACTCGACTGACCGACTTGACTGACCGACTCGACTGACCGACTTGACTGACCGACTCGACTGACCGACTTGACTGACCGACTCGACTGACCGACTCGACTGACCGACTCGACTGACCGACTTGACTGACCGACTCGACTGACCGACTCGACTGACCGACTCGACTGACCGACTCGACTGACCGACTCGACTGACCGACTCGACTGACCGACTCGACTGACCGACTCGACTGACGACTCGACTGACCGACTCGACTGACCGACTCGACTGACCGACTCGACTGACCGACTCGACTGACCGACTCGACTGACCGACTTGACTGACCGACTTGACTGACCGACTTGACTGACCGACTTGACTGACCGACTTGACTGACCGACTCGACTGACCGACTCGACTGACCGACTCGACTGACCGACTCGACTGACCGACTTGACTGACCGACTTGACTGACCGACTCGACTGACCGACTCGACTGACCGACTCGACTGACCGCAGTCAAGTCGTTGGTCAGTCAAGTCGGTCAGTCAAGTCGGTCAGTCAAGTCGGTCAGTCAAGTCGGTCAGTCAAGTCGGTCAGTCAAGTCAGTCAGTCAAGTCGGTCAGTCAAGTCGGTCAGTCAAGTCGGTCAGTCAAGTCGGTCAGTCAAGTCGGTCAGTCAAGTCGGTCAGTCAAGTTGGTCAGTCGAGTCGGTCAAGTCGGTCAGTCAAGTCGGTCAGTCAAGTCGGTCAGTCGAGTCGGTCAGTCGAGTCGGTCAGTCGAGTCGGTCAGTCGAGTCGGTCAGTCGAGTCGGTCAGTCGAGTCGGTCAGTCGAGTCGGTCAGTCGAGTCAGTCGAGTCAGTCGAGTCAGTCGAGTCAGTCGAGTCAGTCGAGTCAGTCGAGTCAGTCGAGTCAGTCGAGTCAGTCAATCAAGTCAGTCGAGTCGGTCAGTCGAGTCAGTCGAGTCAGTC